>PYAF01003436.1:33222-55210 GCA_007407185.1 Glycine tomentella | reverse complement strand
GTTAGGTGTATGTAGGGGGTATGCAGGGGGTAGGGTTTAGGGTTTATGGTTTTAGTGGGCATGGGTACAGGGTGTTAGGGTTTATGGTTAATGATTAACTGTAGATGTTGGTTAGGTTGATGGGGATGGCATAGTAGTCCTTGCCATAGCGTGAGTTCATTCCGCAAGAGCCATGGCCACAAGGGCACTATATGTTCCTATTGGATGGGAGAAAGAAATGATCACACATTTTCTTAATGTGTTGTGTTTTGCTTCTTCTCATGCAGAGTGAAGAGTCAATAGAGTGATTGGTGCTGTGTCTATGTTTTTGTCCTTGTCTAGTTCACGAAGTTGTCAGAAATGGCACTAGACATATGATAGCTCGAAACGCAGGGCCAAATGATAACCTGTTACTTTATTCGACTCCCGAGGTCAGTCAAGTCCCTAATTCCTCAATAACACGGTCAGCGTGATTTTTTCTTGTTGTGTTTTGCTTCTTATCTGTGTATATGATGATGGACTTGGCACAAGTGGAAACAATGTACGTCGAGGTTCATGTTTTTAGGGTTTGGGGGGTTCAGGTTAATGGTTAATGATTTACTGTTGATGTTGGTTACATTGATGGGGCAGACATAGTAGTCCTTGTCATATCGTGAGTTCATTCCGCATGAGCCATGGCCAGAAGGGAACTGTATGTTCCTATTAGAGGGAATAATGGAATCTTTTCTAAGTGAGAAAGCAGTTTGCGGGGATTAAAGAGTTACTCTGAGGACTATGAGCATGAGCTGATAAAGAAGGTGAAGCAGTTTGCCAAGTTGAAACCAAAATCATGAAACCAACCCTACCCCAACCCTAGCCCAAATGTCACATACCATGCCCACCAAACCCTAAACCATTAACCGCAAATCATCGTCACATGACCATGAAACCTAACCCTACCCCAACCCTAGCCTAAACGTCACATACCATGCCTACCAAACCTAAACCATTAACTGCAAACCATCGTCACATGACCATGAAACCTTACCCTACCCCAACCCTAGCCCAAACGTCACGTCCCATGCCCACCAAACCCTAAACCCTTAATCACAAACTATCGTCACATGACCGTATCCTAAACACAACCTAACAATTCCCAACAAACCCTAATCCCTCAAACGCGAACAGAATCACCACTCGAACGCATGCTTCTCGTCACTCAAAACACCTTCAAAAATCTCTTAGAAAATGAAAAAAAATACCAGAATGATGACAATTTAGCAGAGACAGAGAACACTGAAAGCCAAGATATGAAGGAACTGAGGAGCGGGCGGGCCTTATTTACCAAATTGGGACTGCTGCAACATGCCTGAATCAGGCATGTTACAACACGCCCAATCTAGGCATGCTGTAACATGCCTGATTCAGGCATGTTGCACAGCCCCAGTGTTGTAAATATAGGTCCCCCCTGCACCAGATTTGGAAATAGTTTTGAAAATACACCTTATCGGTAAATATTTTTAAAAAAAACACCCTTTTGGTTCTTTTGCCTCAAACTATAGGAAATTGCTATCATTACATGTCGAACATTTATTCAGTGTGTATAGGAAATACTGTATAGGAAATACTACAGGATAAAGATTGCTAAAATAAATATCCAAAAAAAAATCGAAAGAAATTCAACGAAACTAACTGTACAACTAAATGAAAGCCTACTCATAACCAAAAGTGAAAAAGTAAAGAATTTCCTTTTGGTGTTTTTAATAGGTTTATTCAAACTTTCGTTATTTTTAATAAACAAAAACGTGTTTTACATGAAATTTAGTAGAAAATCCATTAGAATCAAAGATAGTCCATTGGAAGCTCCCAATTATCTTCATCATCCCAATCTCTTTGATTAGGTTTCTTTCCTCCGGATCTTTTTCTTCTCCTTGAAATAGGACCGTACGTATCAGATTGTTCAGAGTCTAAATCTTCAAAATCATCCACTGAAATTCTCACATTCTGGTTGCCCAAAAAACCCTAGCACAAACAGATGGGTTATTTTATGAATAATAGGACAAAATAAATCAATGGCTTATTAGTTATTACAAAGAACGATTAAAGGATGCCCAAATATTTGTATTTATTTTAATGAGACAGGTCCTAAAAAATAAAAAGAAAGGTCCTAGATTTGTTCTCTGTTCAATGTTTTCAAAACCAAACTAAGTAGGCTTATTAGTTATTACAAAGATCAACGTTTTCAAAACTAAATAGTAATTGAGAATGTATTTTAAATATATTATAATTTAGTAATAACTTACATAAATAAAATTTTAGATTACTATAAAAAGAATCATTTTACATGTCTTAAAAGATAAAACATTCATAATAAATAGTTAAATAATAGCAACACATGCAAATCTCGTACAGGTCTTTGTTTATTTTTCAAAAGTTTTAGAATTAAATTTTTAAAATACCTTTTTAAAAAATAGTTCAAACTGGTTTTTTACTTTCCTGATTTTTTGGATTATCTAGACTGGCGACTTGATCAGATCTTGATCCGAACTGGTTCTCGGTCCAATCAATCAAACTGACCAGTCCAGTCTAGTTTTTAAAACTATGGCAAAGATGGCAGCATCAACTATCAACTATCTCATATAAAATGGAACAAAGCCAAAAATTACCAAATATAAATAGATGACTCTACTTAAAGCATGAACCTAATATGCCATATGCAGGAGAAACCAAAAGGAAGGTATCAGAATCTTATGCTTCTATGCATTATCCATAAAAAGTTTCAGCAGCTAAGAAACAGAAGCAATGTATATCACCAAGCAAACCTGGCAGTTTTATTCTTGAACTAAAGGTACCTTAGAAAGCCTTTGAATTCGTAAAGCTGCAGCTTCATGCACAACAACTGAGTCAGATACTACTTCCAGCACATCCTCAACCAGCAAAGAGTAGGTACTCACCTAAAATGTAACAAGTTTGTTTGCATATTTCCAATTAAATTTACAGAAATGGCATGCAATCTAGTTCTGTACTTGTACTATTGACTGTACAAAAAAGCCACCCACTTACCAAACTTGATGGAATAATGGATAGTCCAAATGAATCAAGTTCAAGTTCTTCAACAGCACCTGAATTGATGCTGAAAGTGTACCCTCGCACCTAAAATTTAAGATTTCCATAATTACATAACAGATGAATAATTTGGTGAAAATAACATGGTGCAAGAGATATATACTCACCTTTCCAATATTCCGTCGAGAGGGTGTTACAACTTTGTATCCAACCTAGCAAATGCAAACAAATTAAGATATCCCCTAACTTATATCAATTTCAGAGACATAATAAACAAGCCATGATTGATGCCAGAAATCTATGAGAGCACTTTCTATGTAACTAGTTGAAAAGGGTGAATGAGAAGAGGGTTGAGGAAAAACACATACAAAGGTACTGGAATTCTGGATAAAAGTGTGGAAGACCAGAATTTCCATAAACGAGCACTTTTCAATTTTCATACTGATAGAATATAACTGGTCACAACAATTCATTGATCTAAGATTTACCATTAAGTAATTGAATTAACTATCATTTACAACATGATAAATAATTTAAAAAAATAACATCTGGAAAATGATCTATATCCAACATATTTTTTGTGGTACCTTCTGATCTCATTAAGCTTAGCCAATCACCAAGAACCAGTTATTGTTTTTAACTTTTAAATTTTTAATAATTTATTCCAACTTCTTTAATTTTAATATTGTTTTCATTCCCCCTTATTTTTCAGCTGTTTGAAACTTTGAATCATGTCTGGCTTCTGTCTCTATCTCTCTTGCTTAAGATAGCTCAAAGTATTGATGATGAAATTCAACGTACTTTGTAAGTCACATCTACTACACTCCAAATGTTAGTTTAATGTCTTGATGATTTCCCTCTTCACCAAATAAATAAATAAATTCAAGCTACACCAACTGGCAATTTAAATGCCACATTCATTTTGAAAAAAAAAAAATTGAAGAAAAATTCATTGCAATTACCTAGTGTCAAGCTGTGAAGCACCCTAATGATGTGAACCCAAGAGGTATGAACTTATCTGATTCTTTCATTGGTGTGTTCATCCGACTTATCAACTAGGTAATTCTATCTAGTTGTGGCGTTGACTATCCATGCCCTATACCAAGGTTCTTGCTTTTCTAAGCAACAAGTCATGGTCTTCTTACTCTGATTTGAACGCAACTGAAAGAATCAAATAAGTTTGTAGTTCTCAAACACAAAGAAATTCTTTATTCCGATCCGCCTTGAGTAGTAGCTTTGATCTTATTATACATCATTTGTGATAACAAATAAAGAAATTTGAATAAAATCCTATTAAGGTTTGCAAATTACTCCTGTAACTAGTCCGATAGGTACTTGGATAGGCTTAAGATGTATGATAAATGTGTTAGCCTTGTAATCTTCACTTAAATCCACCACTAATGTTAACTATAAAATAACATCTTACAATGCAACTGGATAACCCATGTGAGGATATATTGAACACATTCAAATAAAAGTTTTGAGATCCACATTCCTAAATATTCAAATAGAGAAATTTACTCTTCAGTGAGAAGGAAAAAGAGTATTCAAAAGAGGAGAGATCACATTCTCCTAACCAAATCCATAATAAACATCTGACAACATGAAATTATCAGAGGTTATGTTGACATAATTTACAAACAATAGAAAAAACAACAACTATTATATGGCCAGATACTTTAAACAATATAAATGTTTCCCTCTAAGCCAAGATTTAGTCTTTGCATGAAACATAATAAATCTGCACTGTTTCAGCAACACATCAGAGTTTGAGTACCACATAATACATATAGTTAAAGACAACTTCTTATCCATATTCTGCCAGATAATGAACTCAAATAAACAATGTAAAAAATAATAATCCACAAGTTTGAGTCGTGTAAAACAGTAAAACATACCAGTGTCTCCAATCCAACCAGTTTAAATTCATTGTCTATCACACTTTCATCCTGGACAAGGACAACATCTCCAATCTGAAAAAGGAACATGCAGAATACTCAATATAGTGAAATACCCAAAAGTCACTTGTTCGCAAAATAACAAGCTACACCATATTTATTATTAGGAGTTCAACACAGCCACAAGACAAAGTACAAAGCCAAGCTGGATATTTGCCATCAGAACATAAAATGCATTGGAAACTTTCAACACAAGGGTTTAAAACCCTTACAAAACAAAGCCAAGCTGGAAATTTGCCATCTGAACACACAATGCATTGGAAACTTTTGACAAAAAGGTTTACAACCCCCTCCCCCCGGGAAATTCCTAAGTAATGCTAATATCTTTCATAGTTTCATATTATTGCAAGCCGAAAATTCAAAAAATCCCCAAAATGTATTTAGCTTCTGCAATTTTTTATCGGTTTTGACAGTGAATATTGTGTTCAACGTGGTGATGTAACGCCATTCCAGTAAAGTATGTATGAAGCAAGCGTATACACATTCAACAGAGAAAGGGGTCAATCCCAAATTCCAAACTTCTTATACCTGACTAATGTCTTCCAGAAGGAATTTCTCTGAATCCCCAGAGAGCAAGTTTGGTCTAACCTCCACAAATAGCACCATCCACTGAAAATGGAATCCACCAAAAGATAAAATACATAAACAAATTAATTCTTAGTCCCACAAATAAGACATCATATCAACAAAACAAACAAATACTATTAACAAATTCCAAAAAAAAGCTTGCTCCCTAACAAAATGAACAAACAAACAATCAGCACAAAACTAAGATTCAGCAACTATTTTCAAGACTCACAGAGGAAGTGTCCACCCAAAGCTGTGAAACGAACCCCAAGCTAAGCGCAGAGCGAATACTGATCACTTGCTTGGCCAACAAATTCGATCTTCTAATTACCTGTTTACCTCTTCTGACTCTTAGTTTACTTCCAAATTTCTCATTCTCACCTTGATCATCATCATCATCATAATCTTTCTTCAAACCATCCCCATCTCCACCTGCATCCCCCTGAACGCGAACCAAATCATCCTCTTCCTTATAATCATCATCACCTTCCACCCCATCAAATGGGAGAGACCCAGTTTCACTCTGGGAATCTTCAGAAACAACAGGGTTTATCTCCAACCCCAAAGCTTCCTCGTTTCTGTCCTCAAACTCAAGCTCGTTGTAAAAGCCATAACCCCTTGATGGCCCTTCATTCGACCTGGAGCTCAGTGCCAAAGAGACGCTCTTGTTATTGCAACTGGTTTTGGATGGTTTGGGAGAAAAGGGGACACGGGAGTTTGGGTTGAGTTGGGTTCTTGGTGTAAGGAAGGGAAATCTTGGAGATTCTGCAGCTGAAATGGTAAGAGGGTTTGTGGCAAGAAAGTCAGGCATAGTGAGTGAGGGGGAACAGAGAGACCAAGCACAAAAGCAGAAGCAGAGCCCCTAGCTGCATGGTACAGATTTTACAGCAATAGAAATGGTGTGCTGTGTTGAACCAGAACGGATGAGTTGAGTAATGTGTATGGACTATGGACTATGGACTATGGAAGATAAGTACTATTGACTAATGAGTATGGCAATGCGAGTGATCTTGGGTCATTTTTACAAAAAATTATTTTATCAAAAATACATTCATTCTAAAATAAATCATTGATATGGGTCTATTTTTACCAAGTTTAGGGTCAAATTAATAATTTAAGGATATGATAGGATGAAACAATAATTTTAAATAGTTATTTCATTCTTGTCATGTTAAAACAAAGTAGTGTTTATCAATTTGAAATTGTTGATTCATTGTACCTTAACATATTATCATGCAACTCAAGTTCACAATAAGAGACTATATTGTGTTAAACTTATTTTTTGAGGAAACACTTGATAAAAAAATATGTAATTGACTATGATTTTTGTGACACAAAGATGAAACCACATTTATTGAGCCAAGTAAGTCTATCCAACCACTATCAATACATGAACAGCAAAAAAGTACATTCGTTATTAAATTTGACAAAAAATTAATTAAGTAAATAAATTTAAAAAAATCATCCTTAATAAAATTATTTTGTTATATACTGTACAATTTAAAATGTAAAAACACATGCATAAGTAATAATAAAATTCAATAAATAAAGTAAAATTTAAATAAGTAAATATATTTGAAGAAAAATTTGATTATCATACATAGTAAACAGGGACATGCAAACATCAATCTTCCTCCAACATATTGAATCTCTTTTTAGTTCAATCCATCTAGAGACTAACTTCTCCGTTCAGCCACATTGAAACATGTGCTAACTGATATTCAAACACCCTAACCCTAGTTGTGCTTTTGTCTCCAGTCATGGGTGGTCATTATTATTTGTGCGCACAATCATGTACAATATTCCAAGTAGTAACAATGTGTGCATCTATGAAATGCCTTTGGTTTTATTCAAACATTTTATACACATTTAATTCCATAGTGTATTTTTCTCAACAGAAATCGTTCTTGTTGTATATTGATCTCAAGAGAAACATGTTCCTGGTAGGGATATTTTTGCAAAAAAAAGAACAAGAAAGATACGGCGTGAACTTAACAAAATAGAGGGTGGGAATAATAAAACTATTATTTCCCCCCTTGATCTACATCAAAGTAGATTTGGTTGCACCCAAGAGGCCATCTTTCAGAGTAGTACACCAAAGCCATTGGAATGGATTTGATCCATTTTCACGAACGTGGCTTGCTTCCCAGTTCACAAGGGAGAGGATGCCACCGTGACTCTCTTTCAATCCTTTTTAGCACACGCACTCAACCCAAATTTCCACTCACTTCTCTCAATTTCCCCTACTCCTAATAAGCTCAAGTTCCTCACCGAGGGAAGAACTTCATTCGGAACGAAGTGTGACAACATAGTGGTGAATTTCAATTGTTTAAGAGTCTTTTTCCCTAGGAAGAAAAGAAAAAGATGAGAAATAATATATTCACATTATTTTTTGCTATTCATTCTATGATTTAAAGATAAACAAACACAAAAGGATAATTCTACTAATACAGTATATTTTCTTTTTGCAAGTATTTTTCAAATGTATTTTAGCTTCTCACCATATCCAATTATAATTCACTTCAAAGTTCAAACAAATTCCGATCCCTTTATTTATCACTTAAGAAACTAAAAACGATTGAGAAGATGCGGTAAATCAATAATGTTATTACGGTTTTTATCACAACAATAACAAGTCAACACAAGTTACATGTTTCAACTTTCAATCTCTCATTCCTTGATGAACTGCAAATTATTAATATTCTTCTTATTGTCAGTACATTTACAAATAATTTAAATTGCCCAAAAAAGCGAAACAAAAAACCAAGTGGGCCTAGCACCATCTCCAGAGCCCAATAGTAGTTCACGGAACGGAAGAGCATATTCGCATCCCCCCTACGAGCGAGGCGAGTCCACCGTCCACGCACCCACCTTCTCCAAAATCCACTTGGTCACAAACCACTCACATCGCTCCACGTGTCCGAGAACAATAGAGAGAATAACCATAATTTGTTAAACGTTGCTATAAGTGGCGATGCGAGTCCCTCACCGCGGAATCAAATATTCCTGAAAACAACTCATTCCTTTCATTGTTCCTTCCCAATTCCCTCCCCTGGTAACCTTCTCTCACTCAGACACAACATTTTCTTTTTGTTTGTTAATTTTGATTTCATCGCTTAGATCCCCTTCAGTTTTAATTCTGTTTGTTAATTGTCTGTTCTGTTAATCTTTTGTTTGATGATAAGTTGATAATCCTAACCTAATTTCGCGCTTTGTGACCGACCCGTGATTCAGTGTTTCGGAATTTTCAGTTATATCTCGCCATCTGCTCCCGTTAATATCCTTTTCGGTTATTTAAAATAGCTTTCTTGGATGACGCAAAAGCCGTTATTTACTTTATTTTAAATTGGAAATTGAAATGAAATTGGATTTCGAATTGTGAAACGTGATGTGTAGTTTATGGAAGTGCTGTTTCTGCTATACATTGTGATTGTCACTTGGGCTGGCTTTTTCAATTTTTTTTTCTAATTTTGGGTGAGTTGATAAGCAGATTGTCAATTGGATCTTCATGAGTTCAACAACCACTGGAGCATACTTCGTTTCCTCTGTCGCGGGAAACAAGAACAACGATCTCTTCTGCTGGGTTTTGCTCTGCTTGCTGCCAAAATTTTTGGGAACTCCATTTGCCTACATTAACTTTCTCTTGATTCAGGCCATTGACAGGAGTCCATCGGCGGTGGTGGTTAACCTATAGTCTTTATCAGTTTGGTCATCATCATCAGCAGCATATATAGATCCCTTATTGTTGAGTGGTGTGAGAAATGGTGTCCTCTCAGTTTTCTGGTTTGTCTATGGCTGGCTACAAACCGTCACAGACTCAATTACTCTTTCCTGCAAACCTTCCTGATACTGTGAACACGCAGCATATTGAGCTGGATTTCTCTGATGTCTTTGGTCCTGTTACGGTAGATTTGAATAACATTGATTCCACTACTGGTGAGCCCGTAGAAGAGGTAAACGAGCTTGTTTATGATGACCCGCCAGTGATTTACACCCGCTCACATTCTTTGGTTGGCCCTTCTACTTGTGTTAGTCAATCACTTAAGCTTGGCAAACTCACTATACATGAGAGCGAGGATTCATTGGAACTAGTGGAGCATGTCAATGGAGAGACCATTAAAGACATCAAAGAATCTTCATTTGTCGACAAGTCATTGAAAGATGAAGATGGGAATCTCAAGAAGATCCAGAGAGTTAGCATTGAAGATTTTGAGATTTTGAAGGTTGTGGGGCAGGGTGCATTTGCAAAAGTGTATCAGGTGAGGAAAAAGGGTACTTCAGAAATATATGCTATGAAGGTAATGCGGAAGGACAAGATTATGGAGAAGAACCATGCTGAGTACATGAAAGCTGAGAGGGATATTTGGACAAAGATAGAACACCCATTTGTTGTTCAACTTAGATACTCTTTTCAGGTACTTAATTTTGAATTTATAATCAGGTTTTTAAGCTGCTTGTCTTTTTACAGTGATCTATCTTTTGTGACGCAGCTTTCAATATGCATTGCCATTTTCATTTGATTTCTTCCCACTTTAGTATCTATCATTGTATGTTACCCAAAATCTAAATGAGCAGTATGTTAGTTTAAGTTATGGATATATTTTTTAATTACTTTATATCCAGAATTGTGTTCTTTGTAAGTAAAGTGCTTTCTCTTGTTAATTAACATTAGCATATAAAACAAAATGGTCTGCAATAATAGAAATTAAAAGTGATGTGTTCTGTCTATATGCTCTTTCAGACAAAATACAGACTGTATCTTGTGCTGGATTTTGTAAATGGGGGCCATCTGTTCTTCCAGCTTTACCACCAAGGCCTTTTCAGGTGAGTTTAGCTTTGAGGTTTTTTGTTTCTTCTGTTTCTGTTTTTAAAGAAGGATTAATCTCTGGTTCTATTTTTTGTTGAATGTTCAGAGAGGATCTAGCACGCATATACACTGCTGAGATTGTTTCTGCAGTTTCCCATCTCCATTCAAATGGAATAATGCACAGGGATCTAAAACCTGAAAATATCCTACTGGACGCTGATGGCCATGTACTCTGTCCTCCCTCCCTCATGTTTTTCATAGTGACTTTGAACCCTGCTTTATACCTGTAATAACTGAACAGTTATTTCTTTGTTGATCTACTAGGTTATGTTGACTGATTTTGGTTTAGCTAAACAATTCGAAGAGAGTACAAGATCAAATTCAATGTGTGGAACATTAGAGTACATGGCACCTGAAATTATTCTTGGCAAAGGCCATGATAAGGTTGCTGATTGGTGGAGCGTGGGTATTCTACTGTTTGAGATGCTTACTGGAAAGGTTTGCATCTTGTTCCTTGTTAATTTGTAAGACTGGTTTTTCTTATGGAGTTATGATTGCAAGGTTTATTAAATGTTTAATTGGCTATAGGATAATAGTGTACCTTCTTGATTGATTGTAAAGTGCTATAGCTTATATTCAGTAATACAATGTTCCTATCTTTAAAGTTTAACTGTATAAATATTCATCTTATTTAATTTAATTTAAGTAAGTGCTTTCAAGCTTAGAAGCTGTAATTTAAGTGTTTTGTTATTGTAATACCATGCTTGTAAGTTGTAATGGCTTCGGAACTGAATAAGCTGCTAGGCTCTTTTGAAGTTGCTAAATGGTTGTTTTACCTCCTCTGCAGCCACCTTTCTGTGGTGGAAACCGTGACAAAATTCAGCAGAAGATAGTTAAGGACAAGATTAAGCTGCCAGCATTTTTGTCAAGTGAAGCACATTCACTGTTGAAAGGGGTAATCACTAGTCCACTCAAAGAAGATATTTCCATTGATTATTCTAGAACAGTGCCTATAAATCTCATATGATTATTAGGCACATAATAAGCTCTAGATAACTTTTCCGTTTTAAAATACTGTTGTCAATAAAATACTGTCATCTTAGAATAATTGCCCTACCTTGTCAAGTGACACTTTTTCTTCATTGATTTTAAAAGGATCGAGTTTTTATTATATCCAAAGATAAATTCATCTTTTCTTGAAATGCTGTCGAAGTTCATAATTTTTCTTCTTCTTTACAAGAGATGTCCATTCCTTGATTTGCATTCTATTTTGAGCTTTTTCTACTATTGCTACTTGACTGGTTTAACTGAAGTTAATCTAAGACGACTATCCACTGTTACAGCTGCTACAGAAGGAACCAGGTCGGCGCTTAGGTTGTGGACCCCGCGGTGTTGAGGAAATTAAAAGCCACGGGTGGTTTAAACCAATCAATTGGAGAAAGTTGGAAGCACGAGAAATCCAACCAAGCTTTAGGCCAGAAGTAGCTGGTGTGCATTGTGTTGCCAACTTTGAGAAGCGCTGGACTGATTTGCCTGTTGTTGACTCACCAGCTGCCAGCCCAAATGGCGGAAACCCCTTTAAGGATTTCTCTTATGTGAGGCCTGCAGCCTCTTTTCTTCAAAGGAATAGCCCTGCTTACTAACTAGACAGCTTGAAATGGCGTTGGCTTAAGATGCCAACATTAAACATTTTCTTGTGCCCTCAGGACTTGTGTGAACTTTGCAGGTTGTGGGTTCAGTCCCTTATTTATGTGCCTTGCGGCTTTCTACAATTTACAAATGTATTGAGCTGTCATGTATGCAGAAAATAAATTACTTTATTTATAACTGGTATATTCTATTTGGGACATAAATTGATGTGCATAGCATGATTTGCCATAGGAATTAAGAATTTTTTGCAAATAACCAGCTTTATGATCGGAAATCCAGATTTAAAGGATAATTGCGATTACTTGGTGTGTTTGGTGCGGTTAGTTTAAGAGGACCTTTGGTAGGAGATAAATTCACATTTTCAAGAATCCAAACTTGGAAAACTTGTTTTTAAGACACATTCTTGCAAAATTATGATTCCTGAAAATTGTTTTTAACTCACATTTCCATAAAAATGTTTTTGAGGAGAGGTTGAGAATCTTATATTTTTAAGTTTAATTTTTATTTTATTATAGTAAATATATTATGTTAGTCTTATTAAATTATTTAATATGATAAATAATTAAAGTTAATAATAAAAATATCATATAACTCTTTGATTTTTAGAAAATTTATTTAAATATTATGATTTTTGGGCTCTTATAATTTTTTGTTGCAAAATTCATTAATAATTTATTCATAATCAAGATTTTTCAAAGATAACATGAATAATCAATATTATTTAAAACAAACAAATTATTTAATCTATTTTGTAACATTTTCAATTTTGAATAAATTCTTTTAGTAGATACAATGATAACATCAATAGTTAATATTATTATGTAAGTTTTACATGGAATAGGAAAACAATTAAATTTTAATTTTAATTTAATAATATTTTTTAACAATTTTTTTTATTTAATTGTTGAAATCTATCTAATGACTTTGAATTCTTTAAAGAAAGTTCCATCATCGAGATTATAAGAATTATCATGTTTTGGATATGTTTCAATTTTTATTGTTTTCTTTTGTGTTCATAATTGATTTCTCTTTTCATTTTGCAATCGAATTGAAAAACAATAATAATTCAGGCTCACCTTGACAATGTTAAATTATAACATTATATAAAAAATTAATACTTACATAGACTAAATAAAAAAAAAATTATTTTCCCTCTAAATATGGGTCCTGGACGGTTGTCCACCTTGATTGTGCTTAGAGTTACCATTGATTCGCATAGAAGATCTTCTTGGATGACCATGGAAATCAGGCAGAACTTCAAAATAAACAAAGAGCTATCTCAAACAAGAACAATGAAAGTAATTCTACTTAAAACAATTTGGGGAAGTGTAATAAACTAGTATTTCTTCTCGGGATTTTTTTAAAACTAAAAATTGAGTTCTTTTTGTCTTTATTTCAGATGTGAATATCATTGTGTTCATAGATTAGTAATTTGTTGCATGCTTGATCTAGTTCAATTGATGGCGAACTTATTGATACTACTCTGGGCTGAATTATGTTTTGTAATATTTTTTGTTAAACTGTGTTTCGAAAATAAAAAAAAAAATTAAATTATTTTTTTCCATTTAATTTGTTAGAAATTAGGATTATTTTGGGTATCTTAATGTGTATCTTAATCTCTTTATCAAATTTTTGCTCTTAGTAAAAAAAAAATTGCTCAAGTAAAAAAAATCAAAATTGCGTTTCCAAAATTCCCTATTTTGCCATTCCAGCCCACTCCCTCCTTTCTTTGTGGAGTTTAGGATGGTACTGTACACAGTGCTTATAACTGTGTCTCTATATGATGAATTGTAGCCAGGGTCTTTGGAAGATACACCAAACTCCGAAAAAACAACTGGCATTCCAAGATACTTTTCAGCATCCCCTATGTGGGCTTCCATCCATGATTTTACAAATGGGATATGTGTATCAGCAATTTGTTGTGAAATCCTTCAAGCAGGTAATTGTTTGAGTTAGAAAATGTCGTATATCATGTATACGTATGACAAAAAGCATCATCAATAAAAACATTTAGTGTTTGTAACAGACTAGATTAATGTGCACATGCATATGAATTAACACTGCATAAGAATTTAAAATGCATTGACAGGGTAAAGGGTTTGTGTCATCCAATCACAATTATGGTAAGTTATACCTTAAAAGTCAAACTTAACATGATTTTTTTTATTAATTGACAGTATAAAAATCTTTATATTGACAGCACATGAAAATTAAACTCTTTACATAAATGGTTGGGACAAGTATGTTTTATTGCAATTTCACATTTTTTAATAAAACAACAGCATTGCTGAACAGACTTACCAAGAGTCAGGATACATGTGAACAGAAGCGAAGTCCACACCAAGAACCAGGTGGTTCCTGATAAAATCAGTTCCAACCTGTGTAGCATATGTATTGGGATTGAGCTGATTTCTCTGAGGTGTTGATGGCCCATAAAATCCTTCTACTCCGACCTCCACTAGGTGTTTTGGATCAATTTTCTTCACATGGAAAGCCATTTCTTGTATCCAATCCTAGAATATATATTCAAGTGAGTTGTTTAGTGCACTATGTGATATCATGGAAAGAACTGACTACTAGAATGTAATTGTTCAGTGTGATGTGATAATATGACATCACAAAATGTGTTATATATTTTCTTTTTAACACCACAAGACATTAGAAGTTTTCAAGGGACAAAACTGTAACTTGTCACCTGTGGGATCTGAGGTGCAACGAGGCTCATTCATCAATTCCCAGGCGAAAATTGTTGGATCTTCCTTATAAGTGATGTTTGTGAATGTGTTAACTCTATTGAGCACAGTCTACACAGTGGAAATTGTATTGAAACCAACTTAGTATTCAGGAATTAATCAAAAAGAAAAATAATAACATAATAAAACAGCTGTCCTTATCAGATATAATTCCAAGGTAGTTTTAGTTGTTCGAATATATAACAAACAGGCTTTGACTCTAGTGTTCAAGTGAAAGTAACCAATGGTGGTTTTGAGCTGTTGCATTAATTTAAAGGAACTTGCCTTAACATGGGCCTTGTAGAAGCTTCTAAGAGTTGGATGTGAGAAGAAGTCATCATCAGAGGTCAAGTTAAGGCCAGCAGCATTGCCCCATTTCACATATTGTGCTTTGCCTCCATATGCCTCCCAGTTGTTGGCCAATGATAATATAAGCCTGATTTTGTATTTCTTTGCTTCACTTACCACAAAATCCAAAGCCTGAGGCACCAATAGTAAAATGGAACTACATAAGCAATGCTAATTACCTGCACTGATAACTAATAACTTGGAAGTTTAATTGTATTATAATCTGATATCAATTACCATAGGAAAGCTTACACAAGCAGAAGAACTAATAGCTGATAATACTAGAGAAGGTCACATTATAAGGCTGTGTGGGGTTACATAAATAATATTTTATGTTGTAAACTGTATACCAAGTTAGTATGGTATTACAAACACACACACACAAAAAAAAAAAAACAAATAATAAAGGAGCACCTTGAAGACTTCTTCATCATAAACTGATGGAGATATCTGTAGGGCCCTCCACTGGCCATCATTGAATGCCCAAGTCCGACAAACTGTCATACCAACTGAGGATGCTTGTTTGAACACCTCAGTGACCTTTCCTCTGGTGGACTCATCTGCAGCAAATACCATCAGCCAATATGTGTTGAATCCATTGACATAGAAAGGTTTGTCATTCACCACAAATTGGTTTACTTTCTTTTGCACCATCTGCCAGTCATCATCTTTCATGCCCCTCATTTCATTAGAAACATCAAACATATGTAAGTGCCAAGTGAAGATAATAAGACATTACAACTAGAGATGAAAGGGATTTCAAATACATATTATTTGAGAGAGAATTTTCCATTTCAATGTGGTCTTCTTTGAGTCCTTCCCCATCCTTCTTATCGTCACCAAGTGCATTGGAACTTAAATTTTTAGTAAGCATCAAAAGAAGAACCAAAGAAATAATGCGCACACCAAATCTCTCCATTGAGCTTGGTTGCCCAGCCACGGAGTCTATGTGCTCCTTTGGTCCATAATATACATGTGAACATCTCAAGTTTTCCTCTATAGAAATGTGTCAAATACAGAAGAGTAGTGTGCAAGTGGAGATCATGTTTCTACACTACCTTTTAAGCAAAGCAAATTCTCTATTCCATTGTTAAGCAATTATAGACAAGGTAATTAAAGGGGTAGGAGCAAAGTTGCATATACTTCACGGCTTCACCCCCTAACTCTTTAAGGTAAGTTCAAGTGGGCTCCACTAATTTGATATTGGTATAAAGAGAGGCTTTTTTAAATTTGAACTAGCTGCTTTTAGCATTATAGGAATCATGTTAAGATTATTAAAGTATTAAATTACAGATTAAAGGTATAAACAAATTAATGTCCTCCTCCAAAGTCAACAAATTTCTATTGCTTACAATTTTTTTATTTTTTATCTTCCTTTCGAAATATGTTTGTTTATTTTCGTCCAAACTTTAGATAGTGTTTTAAATAATATTTAAAGCCTAAAATCTAGGCAAATTTAAAAAAATAATACAAATTAAATAAATAATTAGAAAAGGAGGCTGTTCTAAAAATATTTAGCAAAATGGGACTGTCCATTATATCTAAAATAAGCGTGTTTAAACATATTCAATTTAGGTGTGTTTTTGTTAGTGGGCGAAAATTGAGGAGAAAGAAATGTGAGAGTGGAAAAATAAAACTGAATTTGTTTATATATATATATATATATATATATATATAAAGGTAAAAGAAATGTATTGTTATGAAATATTGAAATTTGAAACAAAAAATAATTCGGTTTTTATAGTATTTAACTAATTTTTTAAATAATATTAAAATAATACAAATTTAACTATAAAAAAAACTTATATTTACTCCTTATATTATCATTAAAATATGTTTATACTTTTTCATGAATTTAGTCTATAAATATTTAAATAGGTTGACTGTATTTATCTTATCTTATTATCTATTAAAAATATTATTTTCGATAAAAAAAATTATCTGGGATAAGATTGTTCTCTTTAAAACAGACAAATTTTATTAAATAAAACAAATTAAAATAAATAATTTGAAAAAATGGTATAGTTTGGAAAATTTATCTAATATAAGATTGTTTTCTTAAAGCAAAGTAAATTTATATTTCAGATTATAACAAGTGTAATATTTGTGATGATAAATCATGATAAATGACAGCTTACAAGCCTCTTATTTGTTTCAAGGTTAAAATATTTATCTTTTCTTGAAATTTTCAAAAGGTGATTCTGATTCAAAATTACTTGAATTAAAGGGCTTATTGATATGAGAATTTGTTTACTTTGTGAAGAAAAAAACACTTTTTTTTGTAGGTTTAAATTTTTTATGAATGCATTTTGTGCCTTGCATATAGAGTGAAGAATTTTTCATTATCTGTAATTTTGCTTTCTATATTTATTATGTGTTGTGAATTGCATGAAGACAAGTATATATTCTTCATTAAGGTAATTTTATTCAATCATGTAAGATCATTATCTACAACAAACTTTTATTTTATGTTTGATGGAATATTATGTTAAATGAATAGTGTTGTTATGTGAGTGGAATTAATTAATGAATGTACAGATTTTAATGAATTATTTTTTAGATAAATTTTAATTGATTCATTATTTCAGATGATTTTTTAGTACAAAATATAAATATCACACCTGTAAAATAATCTCACCTAAATTCTTGATATTTTTCTCAAACTTTATTTCTTTTGCTATCAGTTGTGACATAATTTTTTGTCTCTTCATTGTAATTTATAACTTTCGTCATAAAACTCATAATTTTTCAATTATTGACGAAGATCCAACAGTTGTGAACAACTTTGTTCTATTAAATTACCGTGTTAACCATGATTTCGTAAAGTTTCAAGTTTGATTGTGTGTAGTAGGAGTGATAGGGACAGCGTGTATAAATTTTGGACGTTGGCATCAAATTCCATGTTCTCGGATGCTACAAGTGAATTTGAGGGGCAAATAGCAAGCTATACGTTGCTGCTTCTATTCTGCACGTACTATATGACTTGTTCATGATTTAATTCATTAAAAATAATTTCTTTTTGTTGCTTTTATAAAACTTTAGAAGAAGAACGAGAAGATGCTAATGGATAAAACGATCATATACGAGGACATAAATTAGTTAACTATTTAAAGATTTAAAAAGTAGTATTTTTTTTATCCCAATCTTATTATTTTTTGCACTTTCAAATCTTATAAATATATGAGTTCTTTTTCAAATCTGATAATATAAATTTATTAAAATTTAAACTAAAAAATAATTCATTAAAATCTGTATGGTTTTGAATACTAGAAATCTTGTTTTAAGTTGTAAATAATCTGAATCAATTGCTATCGAATTTTGTTGTTATAAAAAAATAATCTTAAAAGTCTTAATTAAATAAAATAAAATTATTTTATCTAGTTTAAAAATCTTAACGGGAAACATTTTTATTAAAAAAATCTTTTAAAATCTTGATTGAATATGTTAAATAAAGTGTTTTGTCGCTGGAATTAATACGTGCAGATCCACTTATTTATATTTCAGTTTCTATTTTAGTCGCTAACATATTTTGCGACAAGATTTATGGTTGCAAATATTTAACGACCAAATTAGGGACAGAATTTTTGGTTGCAAACACTTAGCGACCGATTTAGCAATAGAATAAAAAACGTCTAAATTAGACGTGTTTAAACACGCCTAAATTGGGCATACAACCCCATTTTGCTAAATATTTTTAAAACAGTCTCATTTTTCTAATTATTTATTTAATTTATATTATTTTTTTAAATTTGCCTAAACTCTAACTTCTTGATTTTTCAATTTATTTTTAGAACTAATACTGACACCAATTCCAACATGGGAATGGCTTGATCAAATTGCTTCAAACAACCAAACGTTCAGATTTCGACCAACTGATTACCTTAAGACAATTACTCAATTGCCCGTTGATATAGAGTCCTTCAATTCTCCCATTCAAATTCAATTAAGTGATTAATTGTGAGTTATGAATTTAAAAAGAGAAGAAGAAGAAGAAACACTTGTGCGTAAAGTGGCTTATTGATTTAAACTGGATTATTTTTATAAGATAGTTTTACTTCAAGTCAATGGTAAATAAAAATTTAAATTCTCTTCTCACCTTGAACGTTTTTCTCAATCTAGAGGAGTTAAATCTATCATCCAATTATGACTATAAAAAAAATTGAAAAAATTATGAACTTTAATAATAGAACTCGACTTTCTGTTAAAAAAAAATATAACTCAACTTATATAATCAATCTAAGAAACCACAAGAACATCAGTGGAGTCTAGTATGGCTAACTATACATCAATAATTATATTTTTTTATCTTTAGGAATAAAGACACTATAAAGAAATTTGTAATATTCTTTCAAATAAAAAAAATTAAGTTCCCAAAATTTTTAAAAAATGTTTTTAAGGAATTATAATTTTGGGGTATGAACTTTTTCTCTCCTGTACGTTCTCTTAAAATAATGTTCAGAAATTAAAGTTTAAAATATAAGGATGAAAACCAACTGTTTTTAAAGTCGGAGATTAAAATAATTTTCAGGAAAAAAATATATTAAACCCAATATATAGTATACGTCATTAAAAGGATGAAGTAAAATAAAAAGAAGGTAAACTAAATAAGCAAGAATTGCCTCTTGTCTGTCATTCAAGAGATTTAAGTATCCTTTATGTAACATCAATGTCAATTATATATGAAGTTAGAATGATAGTTATGCAAGAAAAAGCAAATGGCACGGTTTCTTTGAAAGAAACACAACTCAACACAAGTCAGCCACACAAAAGAAACAAATACTATAAAGGGGAGACAAGAAGAGATTGAAATGAACAAAAGAAAAAAAAATGAACAAAAGGAAACAAAAAGGCCATAGGAAGATTTGGGAAGTCAAATATGCATCCTTAACTATGAAATTTCAAAGGAAGGGTGAGAATCATACTATTTGGCTGTATTATGAGTAGGGTTCACCATCATACTACATATACTTCCGATAATTGAGGCATTATTAAAAATATTGGATTTGGAATGAAATATAATCATCAAAGATTGAAACCTACCACATAGGCATGTTTTGAATTAACTGATATGATAAGAAATTATTTTAATTTAATAAATAGTGATATGTTTTCGATAACAATAAGTAATCTTAAATTTAAGTTTTAAATGTGTAGTAAGGTTAAATTTTTAGTTTAATTTTTTTATCACTTATAATAATTTTATCATTTCTTCAAAAAAAAATTATCAAATTGGAATGAAATAATTGAATATTTATTTAATTAAATGAATTTTTAGCTATTTAAATAATTTAATCTAATCTCAAACATGAATTTATTTATTTAATTAAATAAACAAGATTGATTGAATGTTTAGCCATTGCAGTTCAAATAATTCAAAAATAACTTGTTTATATTTTATTCCATGAATTAAACTCAATACACTCATTAACCTGTAACAATCACAATTCATACACACGGGTGGTTAATATTTTGTAATTTGTTTTCTACTTATGATTATTTTTTTATTCCACCTTTACTGATATTTTATTATTTGCTTAAGATTATTTTTTTAATTTGCATGTTGTGCCATTTACTTATTAAAGATTATTTCTTAATTTGCAAGTTGAGTCATTTACTTCTTTGTTTATTTGCCTCGAAAAAAACAAACTTTATTTTTGCATAAGAAGAGTCTCTAGACAAATAAGTTATGTAAAATTTACTTTAGTTTATAAGCAAGTGTGCGTGGGGGTATTATTGTTCCAGCTTGGCCCTCTTGACCTTGCTCGATTGTTTGGGCTGTCTGTAGCCTTTTTCCTGTAAATGGTTCAGTCTAAAAAAAAAAAAAGAGAGAATCTTAATGCACAGTTGCATTACTCAATCTACACCTAAATGTACTATGAACCATTTAGATTAATTGAGGTAAGATTATTTCAATTTAATGCATTGTTTTAAATTTGAGTGTTGAATATGTAATTGAATCAAATATTTTAAAAAGGAATTTTTATTCTCCATGATAATTCTATTCACTTTGAGTAAAGTTATCTCTAGTAAAAAGTATCTTCATTAAAAAATCTACATCTATTGCGTTAAATCAAAAAAGAAAAAAAAGTTTACACTTTTTTTTCAGCCTAAAAACAAAAAAA
This sequence comes from Glycine tomentella, assembly GCA_007407185.1. Taxonomy (NCBI): domain Eukaryota; kingdom Viridiplantae; phylum Streptophyta; class Magnoliopsida; order Fabales; family Fabaceae; genus Glycine; species Glycine tomentella. The sequence goes on along the minus strand of PYAF01003436.1, from coordinate 34,002 downwards.
GTTTATGCTTGAAGCGTGGACTTGAAATGAATTTAATTTCTATGCTGGTGTGTGTTTAACTAATTAAAAATTATGATAAATATAATTTTTAAAATAATTATTTTAAGCTCAACAATTGTACTTGTACATGTCAATTTGTACATACATATCACGGCAAAAAAACCAATAAAATACAAAAAAAATAAAAAATTACGAATATGGGACAACGGGGAAACTATTTACAAATATGGGACAACTGGTCACGCCCAGAACTGGGCATGACCAGTGTGTATATATGCCCCCCCGATTGCACTGTTCACTCATATTTCAGCTTTGCCTTCTCTCTAAAAGGTTCTCTGACTTCTCTCTAGGAGTGCTTTGGATTTTCAGCAGCGAAGCTCTGCGAACAAGTTAGTTAATTTATTTTTTAATTCTAAATTATATTTAATTTATTATTTTGTTGATTTAAGTGAGTTAATTTATTTATTATTAGTTATTTTTTATATGTTATGTTGTTGATTTTTAAAATTGTTAGAAGCATATCTATGTTGTAGAAAACTGTTAGATTCTTAACAAGTGACATGATTTAGATTAGTTTAGTCAGGGTTAGGGTTAGGGTTAGGGTTGGTGTTAGTGCTAGGGTTAGGGTTGGTGTTAGTGCTAGGGTTAGGGTTAGTGCTAGGGTTAGGGTTAGGGCAACTGTTAAGGTTTATTTGTTGGTGTTAATGTTAGGGTTAGGGTTGGCGTTAGGCTGATGGTTAGGGTTAGGGCCATTGTTAGAGGCATATCTGTGTTGTAGAA
>PYAF01003436.1:15981-31900 GCA_007407185.1 Glycine tomentella | reverse complement strand
GAACCGGAACCGCTAAACGAATCTTCTTCGCTTGGATGACTCCAATCAATATATGTGTAGTGAGGAATTCCATCCCAAAAAGGAGTTACCTCAGCACCTTAAAAAACAAACGTACTAGAATAAATATAGCATGTACACTAAAATATTAAAACATACAAATATACAAAGTTTACATGACTATATAATTAATTTGACTAACGTTACATACCTTGAACATCATGTTCTGATTGTGAACCTCCTACGTCTGGGTGATGATGCATTCCAAACGACCCCTCATCAGTGTGTGCTTGGAATCCAGTCGCATCCACACCAGCATCGTCATCATTATCCGACGCACTAGCATCCTCTTGAAGAAGCTGATCCTCCATTACAATGTTTTCATCATCGTCATCATCTTCATCGTCATCCATAACCCAAGTTGGGTCATGTGAATCTTCCGCAGACACGTTTACAACTGGATCAGCATATGACAATGTAGGCTTTGCAGCATTTACAGCAACTGACATAATGGGTAACACATCATCAACCACACCGAAGTCCACATATAGCTCTATAAAATCTCTTGTTGGCAGTTTAAAAAATTCTTCAAATAACAATTCTAGGTCTTCGTCGTCCACAACTTGAAAACCCATGTAACGTTCACGTTGCCATATTCTCCCTGTAAGCTGTATGATACTTTGGTTGTCTTGCAGAGCTAATTTTTGTCGAATCCTCTGATGTAAATCACCCATTGTCGAGCTTCGCTTTACACGTGTCTGTCGTTTCTCCCCTTCAAAAACAACGCCTTCTCTACCTTCAAATTTCCTTCCACTATAGTATAACACAACACGTACGAACTCGTCACCAGCTGAACTCATTTCTTCCACTCAACAATAACAAACAGTTCTTCGCAGACCTTCGATCTACACATAAATTTAAAAAAACTGCATTACAATAAGAAGAATAACCTCAAACCCTAATACTAAACACTAAACCATTAACCCTAACACCCACAACCCGAAACCCTAACCCTAAAACCCTACACCCTAATCCAAATTGCATAGAAATCCTAATCCCTAAACCCTAATACCTAAACCCTAATCCCTAAGGCGTATAAATCCAAATCCCTAAATCCTAAACCCTACACATGTATACTAAACCTTAAACCTTAAACACTAATACTAAACACTAAACCATTAACCCTAACCCTAAATCCGAAACCCTAACCCTAATCCAAATTGCGTATAATACAAAATATTAACTCGTATGCATAATTCATCAAATAACTTACTTGTTGGCAAGGCTTCGTCGCAGAATCGCTCACCCCACTTCTGCTACTCGAGTCAAGAATGCGCAACGGCCACCAATGCTGGGAAAGTGCAATCGGGGGGGCATATATACACACTGGTCATGCCCAGTTCTGGGCGTGACCAGTTGCCCCATATTTGTAAATAGTTTCCCCGTTGCCCCATATTCGTAATTTTTTATTTTTTTTGTATTTTATTGGTTTTTTTGCCTACATATCACAATTGTAAAAACTTTTCTCAACCATGGATTTTCTTTTCACTTTCTCACAATAATTTCACAATTGGTGAACAGCTTTAACTTCAACTTTTTCCACAGCCTAGTCTTTATTTGTTCTAAAGTACCAAAATTAATTGCTTGTATTTTTCAATGAAAAGATATGTCATGATATGATAATATATATATATATATATATATGTGGGTTAAATTCATTTAAATGCAAATTTCAATCATTAATTAATTCAAAAACAATTCTACCTTACTTTGAACCAAAAGGAACACCTCTTGATTAGTACCGTTAATATGTTATGTTCCCTCAGTCATGTAAGATTTGACATCTACTTTCAGTCTACTTCATATTTTGACCACAGAGTCATACTCTCTACTAGCTTTAGTTAAATGATACTTTTGCGGTTAAGATGCCTTTAATATTCCTATGTTTATGGATTCGAAACTTGTATAACTATACTCAAGTACGTACTAGTCATACATAAGTTAATTTGAATATGACATTTTGTAAAATATTTTTTTGAAAAATTAATAAACATGTATGCTACATATAAATAAATAAAATAAAATAAGAGTGTTGGTTAAAACTTAAAAGTATAGTATATAATTTAATTAAAAAATATATAAAGATAATTCAATTCCTAATTACAAAACATTATAAATAGAATATTTATTTTAAATAAAAATATTTAAATTCTAGTTATAGAATATATTAATTATATAATATAGATATGGATAGGGTCACACACGTGCAATTATATCCACAAAAAATTATATGTAATTTCTCAAGTCTAGATTCAAACTCTTATTAATGGATAAATACCTTTGCCAATTGTAGGTAATTTTTATGAGTAATTAAGTACTTTGGTTTGGTTTGGTTTGGTTTAAATTTGATTATCTTCTCTATATGAATTTTGATCCATAATTAAACTGTGAGAGAAACCTTTAAGAACGGATGGTTAATTCAAGTAATACATATTTGACTTCTCTTAACTTTTAGATTTGAACTGTGTATACAAAAATTCTTGCTGTGAGGACAAATCCCATTACGCCCTAAATGTTCTCATCTCGAATGAAATTGTGTTTTATGGAGAATATTTCAAATCGAAAAAAAAATGCTAGGAATTAGTAAAAAAGGAGAAAAGTCACATGCATGCAATGAGTTAAAGAAAATGAGAAATCTAATAAAAACAACAGAAGAATGTATGTTGTACATAAATCAATAATAATTAGTAGATGATATTGGATTCAATAATTTGATTCAATTTTTAAGAGACCAATTAAGAATAGGAAAGGTGAGAGTGACAGGAGACGGATGAAAACGCGTTTGCAAGTTGTAACATACAACTGATATGCGCGTCTTTGTCATTTCCATCTGTTAGATACTGCCTTCCTCGCAAAACTGATCTGTCATCCAATCATCACCGTTTTTTAACTTCTATTTTTTTTTCCCTGAAATGTAAGATATATTATATTTCAAAATTCACCCTATTATATTCAAATACTTAATTTTAGAAAAAAGATAAACCACCTTTTTTATTCCTTAAACGGAAAGAGTTAAAGTGTTTAGAAAATGTGCATAAATGATTGAAATTGTGAATTTTTTGTTTAACAAATTATATTTTCAAGGATTTTTTTAATTTTCTTAATTTCAGAAACTCACAATAATGTTTAATACTTTCACAACTAAAATGATACTAATTTACTGTTCAAAAATTTCTCAAACGCTAGGAATTATAAAGTATACATGTAATTATCACATTAATAATTAATGTTAGCATTTTAATAAAAACGCATCGAACGCGTCATCCTTACAAATCCAAGGTCAAAATCGTCAAATCGTTAGTAGGTGACCCTCTTCAACTAAGATTAACAGATAATTAAATCCATTTAATCATCATCAGCATTCAGCAAGCACTGTTTACACTGAAAAAACATTAATATATCAAAAGTCAATTTTCCAGAAGTGGAGCGCGTCCAAGTGGTTAACACTTAACAGTAAAAACAGCTATACATATTCGAAAGGTTAAATTTAAATATCTAGATCAAAGTAAGATTGCTTTAAAATTAGTAGTAAAGATAAGAGTTTATTTAACTCTAATTTTTTTTTTTTTGGAACTAAACCAAGAGCACCTTCATTCATTATCATTATATTAAGACCAAAAACAAATTTGTACAGTTAGTTTGTGTAATTTTTTCTATAATAGAAAAGGATAAGAAAAAAAAGGAGGAAAATATTTCTCATAAATTAATTGATACCAAAAAATATATCGTATTCTTTACGTTAACTTAAGAGTGCCATTAATGTTTTGAATCAGTATCTTAAACGTAAAAATGTAAATACAATGAAAGAAATTATTGTTCCACAAAAAAAAAATGAAAGAAATTATTCTTCGACTAAAATTAAAGTTTTAATTTTTTAGAAAATAATAAGAGACCTTTTTAGAAAGATTAGTAAGAGATACAGTGGTATAACATTACTCCATTTAGTATTAATTATTTTCAGTTTTGTTATTGAAATATTATTATTTTCTCTTACAGGTTAGGTATGGTATTTAAGGTGGTTTTCAGTTTTGTAACACTTTCACACTCCATTTTCCTCTTCCAATCCTCCATTTTTCCTTCTTCTCCTCTCCGGTGTTTCAGCTCCAAGCACCTGGCAAATCCAATCCAACCCTAAAAACTCGGGATCGTTCCGCTCTGACTCACCGAGTTGCTTTTTTAGCTCTTCTTCCCATGGCATAAGGTAAATCAAACCCCCTTCTTTCTCTTCCTTCACTAGCCTCCAATATTCACACCATCATCCACACCCTGGTTAGTGATTTTCCCACACCTTTCTTTATTCACCCTGTTCTTCACTGCAAACCTAGTTCATCTTTTTTTCATTTTTGGATTTTGCTTATTTTGGAAAATCTGGGTCCAAGTTGAGCTGATCATAACCCCCCACTTCCATTTTCTGATCTGGGTGTCTAAAAAATCAGATCTTTAGAGCAAATTTAAGGTGTTTGTTTGTTTTACAATTCTGGGTGTGTGTGAATTGTAATTCCATACAAGAAGTGTTTGCAATTGTATGATAGAAAACAAAGCAGGGTTTTTGGTTTTTGTGTAATGATGAGGAGCATGAATCGGTACTATGTTTGTGTTCCATTGTTTGTGTGCTTGGTATTGGCTATTGAACTTGTTGTAGCAGAGGATTTCCAGCCTACAGATAAGATCTTACTCAATTGTGGTGGTCCTCCTAGTAGTACTGATGCTGATGGCCGTGAATGGACCACTGATAATGGTTCCAAGTTTGGTTCCTCCACCGCAAAATCCGCCACCTCGCCGGCGGCGACACAGGACCCTGCCGTCCCTCAGGTGCCCTACATGACGGCGCGTGTTTTCCACGCACCGTATACCTATACTTTTCCGGTGGCTTCTGGCTGGAAGTTCCTCCGGCTGCACTTTTACTCCGCTTCTTATTCCAGCCTCAATGCATCGGATGCGCTGTTTGCTGTGACTGCGAATTCCTACACGGTTCTTAGGAACTTCAGTGTTGCTCAGACCACCTTGGCTTTGAATTATGCCTACATTATGAGGGAATTCGCCATCCCTGTGGAAGGGGAGAGCTTGAATGTGACTTTCACTCCATCTACCAATGCCTCAAACGCTTACGCATTTGTTAATGGGATTGAGATTGTGTCCATGCCTGAGATTTATACTTCCACTGATGGAACTTTAATGATGGTGGGTTCAAATGCACCTGTCACTATTGATAACAGCACTGCACTTGAGTGTGTTTATAGGTTGAATGTGGGTGGGAATGATATCTCTCCCTCCCATGATACGGGTATGTTTAGGTCATGGTCTGATGATACGCCCTTCCTCTATGGGGCTGCATTTGGAGTTACCGAGCCTGCTGATCCAGATGTGAAGTTTGAGTATCCCCTGGGCACGCCAAGTTATGTTGCTCCACTTGATGTCTACACTACGGCCAGAACAATGGGCCCAAATCCCCAGATCAACACGAATTACAACTTGAGTTGGATCTTCAACATTGATAGTGGGTTTTCCTATCTCGTGAGACTCCACTTTGCTGAGGTATCGTCAAATATAACCAAAATTAATCAAAGAGTATTTGATATATTCCTCAATAATCAAACTGCTATGCCTCAAGCTGATGTTATTGCCTGGGCAAACGAATTTGGCCTTTCACATTCAAATGGGGTTCCAGTGCATAAAGATTATGTTGTATTTGTTCCCAATGGAGAACCACGCCAGGACCTGTGGCTTGCGTTGCATCCGGATAAAACTGAGAAGCCCATGTATTATGATGCAATCTTCAATGGAGTGGAGATATTCAAAATTAATGATACTACAGGTAATCTGGCAGGGGCAAATCCTATTCCTCCTCCCGTGCAAGACATAATTGACCCGTCAACGGCTAGAGCATCTCATCATGGTAAATCAAAGAATCATATGGGCATAATTGCAGGAGGTGTTGCTGGAGGAGTTGTTTTACTACTTGTGATTGGGCTATTTGCTTTTGCTGCATCCCATCGTCGTAGGCAAGGAAAGGATTCTGGTACAAGTGAAGGGCCATCTGGCTGGCTTCCACTTTCTCTTTATGGTAATTCACACTCTGCAGCTTCTGCCAAGACCAACACAACAGGAAGTTATGCATCCTCTCTTCCATCAAACCTTTGTCGTCATTTCTCATTTGCTGAAATCAAGGCTGCCACAAACAACTTTGACGAGGCTTTGCTTCTTGGTGTGGGAGGATTCGGTAAGGTTTACAAAGGGGAAATTGATGGTGGAACAACCAAGGTAGCAATTAAACGTGGGAATCCACTATCTGAGCAGGGGGTGCATGAGTTCCAAACTGAGATTGAAATGCTCTCAAAACTTCGTCACCGCCACCTTGTTTCACTGATTGGCTACTGTGAAGAAAACACTGAAATGATCCTTGTCTATGACCATATGGCCTATGGAACACTCAGGGAGCATCTGTACAAGACTCAGAAACCTCCACGTCCATGGAAGCAAAGGCTTGAGATCTGCATTGGAGCTGCGCGGGGTTTACACTATCTACACACTGGTGCTAAACACACTATCATCCACCGTGATGTGAAGACAACAAACATTTTACTAGATGAGAAGTGGGTGGCTAAGGTTTCTGATTTTGGACTGTCGAAAACAGGTCCAACATTGGATAATACCCATGTAAGTACTGTGGTTAAGGGTAGTTTTGGGTACTTGGATCCAGAATACTTCAGGAGGCAGCAATTGACTGACAAATCTGATGTTTACTCATTTGGTGTGGTTCTCTTTGAGGTATTGTGTGCTCGACCAGCATTGAACCCCACGCTTGCTAAGGAGCAAGTGAGTCTGGCTGAGTGGGCAGCTCATTGCTACCAGAAAGGCATTCTTGACTCAATCATTGACCCTTATCTAAAGGGCAAGATAGCTCCAGAATGCTTCAAGAAGTTTGCCGAGACTGCGATGAAGTGTGTGGCTGACCAGGGCATTGATAGGCCATCCATGGGTGATGTCTTGTGGAACCTTGAATTTGCTTTGCAGCTGCAAGAAAGTGCAGAGGAAAGTGGCAACGACTTTGGTGACATTCACTGTGAAGAGCCATTGTACACAGATACTAAAGGAAAGAAGGACTCTGAGGGTTATGATGGTAACGTGACCGACTCCAGAAGCAGTGGCATTTCAATGAGCATTGGAGGTAGAAGCTTGGCTAGTGAAGACTCTGATGGGCTAACCCCTAGTGCTGTGTTCTCCCAGATCATGAATCCAAAAGGTCGTTAAGGTTATGCAGTAACAACACTTTCACTACATACACAGTCAACCCACTCAAGTTCTGTAGTGCAATCTGCGTTCACTAAACTTGAATGTTACTCGTTATTCATTTTCTTAATATTGCTATTCCTTTTTATGTTGCTTCTAATTTATTATGAATTTATGATTATGTAAGTTGTAATTTGTGACCATGTTATATAAAGATTGAAGAGCAAACATGTAACGAGGTTGTTATCTGAATTTTTTGAAACCCCTTTCCATATAAGATTGATAAGAGACGTGAAAGGCAAAGAATAAGTGTTTCTTTCTCTCTCTTTTTTTTTAAGGAGCACTGCTTTGTGTCATAAGAATATAGGATAAAGTCTACAAATAGTCACAAGATTAGGATCATAGGATTGATTTCCTTGAAAATGTTAAATTGCTCCTGTTTATAACCGTGTATTTTGTAGGACTAAACCATGCATATGCAATCAAATGGATATCTTGATTTTTTATCTTATTTTCTGACTTTGAACCAAGCATATGCATTATAATGATCATGATAAATGGTGTATTGATAAGCATCACCATGATCTATGTGTGTTATATCTGGGGTGGTCCTTGTTCAGCTGTATCCATATGGATGGACTGTGTGAATCTGTGAGGAGAAGTTAAGTTCTTCTGTCTTCAAAGATGGAAAAAAAAATGTTCTAAAAATATCACTATTATCAACATGTTTTCTGGATACCACTAACCATGAAAGAATATGAAAATTATAAAATTATACATTAAATATGGTCAGCAGGGAGCTAGGGACAACGTGTGAAGGAGTTAGAGGAGGAAGAACATTTTTCAACGTTTGCGTTGTATGCATGATTCCATAATAGTGACACCTGTGCGGTGTGTACATAATATTCTCATTCATGAATGTGACCCTTGCACTAAACATCCACCGTCATATTTGTTTTTTTCTTAAAATACGGGGTCACTGTTTATACCATATAAATTAGTTTATTAATAAGCATAAAATTAAGTATGAAGCGTTGACCAAGGAAATGATTAAATGTGAAGCGAAGGTGATATTAGTTTCTTGTGTGCAAGCACATAGTTGTTAATTGCTTAGTTTGAATTGGCTGGTAGTGTAATCTTTGTGTGAAGAGATGAAAAGAAATTTTGAGGTGCGAGATGCTTCGAGAACCAATTGAATTTTATTTTATTTTTAATTTTCATAATAGAACTCTCAAAATATGGTACGACTTCATCTTCTCTCTTATATTGATTTTTAATTATAAAATCTAAAGTTATGGATGAATTCATGATTTTGGTGAGGAAGTAAAAAAACAAATAGAAGTTGTAAAAGCAAATAAGATGAGGAAATTTAAAATATATATATATCAATTCAAGTCACGATTTACAATTTATCCCTGAACGGATAATTATTCAAAATCTATTTCCATTTAATAATTTTGAAGAAAAAAAAATACCCCCTCTGAGATAAAAAAAAGCCCTCCCCATTGTATCTTTTATTATATCTCATTTTCTCTTTCTTTTTTTCTCTTTCTCTCTATATGTAATTTTTTTCTTACAGTTTATTGTACAAACAACATTTCTCTAAAGTAAATATAAACATACAATTCACTTTTTTTTTGTGTGTCAAAACATACATTCACTTTGTCTTCATAAGTTCATTTACTTTCCCACTCTATTTTCTTCCCATATCTCTTTGTTTTCTATCAAACTATATTATTTATTTTAAATTAATATTTATATTATTTTTAAAATTAAAATAGTAAAAAATATTAAATTAAATTAAATTCACATTATCCTGTTTTAAAATGAGCAGATAGCTTTATATTTAATCTTCATTTCAGTATAAAATATCGTAATCTTAATATGCTGAAATTTAAAATCGGATGCATCATTATTTGTTCACTATAGATCAATAATGTTTTAGGAGTGAGGGCAAACAAGGAGTGCAACATCATTTAGCCCAACTGATAAAAAATCTATACACTATACTATGCTTTGCTACAAACCATCAAGTAGGTCAACGATCTCTCACTCTTTCTCTTTGTATTTAGTTTTTGTGATCACTTTTAATTCAAAACAAACAAATGAAGGGGATAAGGTAATTGAGCCAAATGTCATGGCACAAAATTGAATTTGTTTCAAAAACAAAGTACAACAATTATATTTGCAAACAGGCTTGTTCTAAATACAGCAACGTTACTTTGATTGGAGAAATTCATGTGCCATGTCGAGGAAAAATACGACGACACCCACGGCAAAAAAAAAAAAAAAAAGCATGTAGAACACTATCTGTGACTTGTGAAAGGACAAAGGGCACAGAAATACGGATGAGAAAACAGTCACTGCTTATATTCGGGAAGCGCATCATTAATGACAACAATCTTCTTCAGCAGTTCTGGCTTGTTGGCTCCTACAAGTTTGTCAAGTTGTTGTCCATCTTTAAGAAAGAAGAAAGTTGGTGTGGCTTTGATGTCCCATGAAGTGCTGAAGTCCTGGAACATATGCAATGAAACCACCCATGTTCAATAAACTACATGGTCATCATACAAACTTTAATATGTGATAGTGTCCTCTAGTTTATGTTGAATTGAATATGTTATGTTTGTATTGAAGGTGAAAACTAGTTGATACAAAAATAACTGTGAAATAGTAGTAACTGTAGATTCAGTACTTACAGTTAGATCATCCACATCAACTAACAAGAACATCATAGATGTGTATTTCTCAGATAACTCGCAGTAATATGGCGCAATCATCTTACAAGGACCACACCATGTTGCACTGAAATTTGCAATCACCTGTTTGAACAAGGATTTATAGTATTAAATTATTGTACCCAAGGAAAACAAATGAGTCAAATTCTAACAAAGACCCTGAGGACACTTATCAAGGAAACAAGAATTGAAAGGTTTTTATGAAAAAGAAAGCATCTTTTATATCAGGATACAAAAGTCATTTAATACAAGCTTTTTCTAAGTAACTAGAAGCATTTAGCAAAGTGTACATAGGCATAGTATGAATAAATTTCTCAACAAATTCTTATAGAAGAAAATGAGTTAAAATGAATCAAACTTCTCTCATAAGTTTAAGTCAATTTATGCACCTAGGTTTCTTTAAAAGTTCGCTCTTCTAACTTCTTCAAATGTTATATACATAACTTGATTTCAACTAATTTAGAACACTTCTTTATTTTACTTTTTTATTTTCTTATCTTATAAGTGCCTATTAAGAAGTTTATCCAAACTAAACCTTAATGATCCTCAATTAGTGCTCTTAAGGTACTCATTATAAAACCCCAACAGATTATATAGAATAGAAAGTAAATAAAGTTAAAGAAAATATATTGGAAAATCTGCAAACAGTATATTTATATTACTCTATATTTTATTCAAAAAGGGAGGGATCAACATCAGAATATCTCTATAAGCATGCACGTTTGTGTGTTGGAGAGAAAGAGAGAAAGAGGCAGTACTAATCAACAATAATTTGATATCCTAATACCTAGTTTGCAGAAATTTTACACCACTACTTGACTAGCCAGAGTAATACCATGTCAAAATCATGTTGTGCTTTTCAAGATTCAAGAGTACATCGCAGGATATCCATTGTGATTATCAGGTTATATCCTTAGTCTTTAGATAAGTCTTAGACTGTTATCAAATATCCTGATTCTTTCAATGTTTGTGTCAAATTCAATAGCAGGGAATCAAATATCCTGATTCTGAATCAGATAACACATTGTTTGGTCAGGTGCTTACACAAATACAACCCATCATAATGCTTGAAATAAGACAGTAGCATGTTGATTAAATTTGAAAGATAATTGAAACAGAATCCAACATTAGCTTGACAATAAAGTAGAAGTACTCAATAGAAAGAAAACAAAAGACACAGAGCATTCCATTAATATGGATGCTCGAGTGTGGAATTCTTTCCAAAGTTATACCCTTAAAATTTCTAAAGAGGCACTGAAAATACAGATGTTATCAAACTATACACATTCAGGATAAGTCATGGTAAGGTATTGGTGGTTCATCTAAACAACACAACAAAATGGAAATAGGTCTTTAGTTTTACTGTCCTACAGAGTAAAAAGAGGGAAAACTTACAATTTTGCCACCCCTCCTTGCTTCTTCCAAAGATTGGTCCCACGCTTCTTTGGTGGTAATAAGTTTCACATTCCCAGCAGCAAAATCCACATTATGATCAGAATCATTATCCTTAGCATGATTCTACAAGCATTAGAAACATGAAACTTCTCAGTCAACTTGCTTATCAATGCTTACAAAGTTCTAGAAGCATTGAGGCTCCACAAAGTTGACAAAGCTATCCCACAAAGACACACTTAAAAAACCTATTTCCGTTGTTCTTTCTGGCAGCCAGTAGCAGGTAGAAACAGAAAAGTCAGGGCTAGAAGCTTACAGAAGAAGCAAACTTTTAGCTACAGAAGGAGTACTATCATATCATACTACATTAATACGGTTTTCACTTTTCATAAGCCAAAAACACTGCAATATCAAAGATAAGCAGGAATGGGGATGTGGAAAAGAGACATATTTTGAAATAACAGTTAATTACAGATAATCCCTCCCTTTGACACCATCAAAAGATAAGGAAGACTGGGGGGCGCCAGGAGGAGAAGTAAGTGAAAAAAGTTATAAAATAGAAAATGCATACATAAAATAATTGTCCATTTCTAATTCTTCCATAGTTCTCATTAGTTTTGCATCCAGTTAAATTTTTTTCTTTATTCTTGTTTTCATCATCACTGTCTAACCTATCTGCTACAGATTACGTACAAGTTACAACACATTTCACACAACCACAAAAAGAAGCCACAGTAAAAATCTCTCAGTTTGAAATTACAAACAGCAAGCCTTTCCTTATGTCATCTAGGTAAACACTATCAATGAGAAAACACCCTGCAACACACTTTGCAGGAAATTTATTTTGCTTTTAGAGTATGCTTTCTGATGAAGAAAACAACTTATCAGAGATAATAGGTGAAAGGCCTGAGGCTTTCAACTTATAATGAGCATAACAATTAAGATTATGAATGATTGATGCATCGAAATATTCTCACCTTAGACACACAACTCCCCATATAATCGTTTGAAAGCCACAAACTTGTAAACTTTAATGAATGGAAGCCTGAAAGAAGGAAGACCACCAATGTCAGCAGATCAAATTTTTTCAAGTCAACCAGAACAAAAGGGAAAGTACAGAAAACAATAGCCAAGTCACAGGTTGACTAATAAACGTAAGCAACACTCATTTAGTGGACTATCTATCAGCCTGCAAGTTACACCAAGGCCACAGGTAAAGCAAAAATTAAGCAGCATAAGAAAATATGCACCCTAATAAATATTCACCTAACCAAATATCAGAAATCATTTCCTTATATAAATTTCTAAAAAAAGGAACCAAAAACAACTACGGGGCAAGAAAAGATGAAATCTGATAGCAGATAAATCAGAAGGGGCAAAATCAAACAGAGCAAAGAAAGTATTTCACTCTTCAAACATGCATGCATTCTCAACATCTGTCAAGTTGAAGCAGAGGGTAACAAAAAGTCAAAAACCCTACACTCCTCCACAAACACAAGAAGAGTAGAGTGTGCCATGTAGAAGCCAAATGAGAAAAAGAAGAATGAAGGGACACAAAATGAAAATTACAATGTATATTTAGACATGACACGTGTTCTCAAATTTTCATCCATTCCTAGCAAGAATGCCATAACACAAGCTCTCATAAATGCAAAGCAAAGTAAACAAACTCCCAACATGTTGGTTTTTCCTTAGAAAATTGGTTTTGTTGCTGAGAAACCCAAAAGATCAGAAAGCAAATAATTCAGGAAATCACACCAATACCAATTTTTCTATATCTGGAAAGTTGAAGTTGCAAGCTTTCCATCATTTTCCAGACACTAAAAACCACCCCATCAAAATTAAATTAGCAAAAACAAGGATAATTGAAGGAAGAGTCAAAATTAAATCACCTCAAAAAAATTGAGGTTTAAGATTGCTTATTCAGAGAGAAGGATCAATTCAATAATGAAAGACAAATCGTACCCAATTAACAGAATTGAGCTGAAACGAGGTAGTGATTGTGAAAAACCACACACTACTGCCACGCCTCGGATTCGGAGAAGATAAGGAAATAGCTATCGCGGTTTCGTGAATAACAAAGATTTTGTTGTTGGTTTAAACACAGGATAATAAATACTAATAAACAGGTTCTTGAAACACAAGTTATTTATAATTATATTTGATATAATAAAGTTTTGGTATGATTGTATGATGAATTTGTAACAATAAAGCCTCCAACTTAGAACGTGGCAAAACAAAATTACTTTATAACATTAATAATAGAATTTAATGTTTATATACTCATTTTATATTATTATTTAATTATAAACTTTTATTTAGATTAATTTAAAATAATTATTTTAAAAATTAATAAATATAATGAATTAAGATTTGATGATGTAAAATTTTTTATATTGTATTTAATATATAATCCTTTTCTTATAATATTAGTTAATTAATTAATCACTTGAAGCCACCTAAGATGAATATAAAGTAACCATCTTAAGTTTTATTTTTACACCGTCCAGGTTCAATCAATTCCTTTTATACCAATAAGCATTACTCTCTGCCAATATAACTCTTCAAACTTGACAAGCCAACTGTTCTCTTTTTAGCAGCCAAAGTTTTAGATCCGTGAATATTTTTACAATAATTAAAAAAGAGAAAAAAAAATGATGATCACCAAAAAGTACCAAAGGGGCCTTTTCTCTTTACCTGATTTTGATATAACATGTCTTCGTATGAAAATGCACTAAATCACGCATTTTTTGGGTGATGATAATACTAAATCATTCATTTTTTAGGGTGAAACAGGATATTTCTTCGTACATAGGAGTCAAGTACAGATAATTGGAATTATTATCATGAGATACTAAATCACGCATTTAATTCTCTACAGAGTGTTTTGCATTATTGCACATTTATACAGATAAATTTTGAAATTCTTATAAAGGTTTTATTGAGCCTTTTATGATTTGTTTCTTTTCTTCTTCTTTCTTGGTACGACAAGTATTTCTGTTGAAAAAAAAATCATCTACGCAACATTTTGCATATATTTTTGTACAACGGTGACACCGAAGTTAAAATCTTTGACAAAGATTCTGGCCAGACTTGATGTTTTTAAATAAGGCCAAGGTCAGACCTAACCAAGCTTGGTCTGACCTGGCCTATTTTCATCCCTACCTCTAGGTCTTCTCTACGTAAACTTTTCTGACTCTCTTCTCAATACACACAGTGCACACATCCCACGTCCAAATTATGGTGTTTCTCCTCGTGAGCATTGTGATTTTCTTCCTTGATTTGTTCTGTCATCATAGACATCTTCAGAAAGAGAGTTTGATCCCATAGTAAAATATCCAGCAGTCTTTGTTGGACACTTCTGTTCTTTCGTAACAGAACATTGGTGCCGTCTGTGGGGACGTTAAATTTCAAATCTCACGTTCCCCATGGTAAACGCAAGAAGGCCTTCAATCTTCTCGCATGTTGAGAATAACAGAAACTGTCATCCTTCAATCTTCTCGATCTCCTTATATAACCGTTAGATTTTGCTGAAAATTTTACAACAAGTTCGTGACTCATCACTCTTCACATTCTAACGATTGGTTTCTTGAATCGAGGCTTGAAGCATCACCAGAAAATCCCGAACCGAAATGGTTCAAAATCCATTTTCTGAAGCAGACAGCGGTATTGCAAGAGGCATTTCTCTCACATTAACTGTTGGATCGTGTTCAAACTTTGAGGAAAGATTACTAAAATCTGTTTCTACATTATGACCGTTCGGATCATTCATTTAAGCGTTTTCAAGAGGGAATGTTTCAACTACAAACAAAGGTTATCAGAATTTCTGCTCTCTTTTATCTTGTTTCGGACAGTGATATTGAGAAAGAGTTATCTCTTTTATCAACCGTTGGATTATCCTCAAATTCGGTCAGTATGTTCCTCTCTTGCAATAAATCAATTTGACCGTTGAGATTTGTTAATTATTATTTTTGGTGGTAGGAATTAATTTCATAGATAATCATATTTTGCATGCCTATCTCTTGTGATGTTTTGGTACAATTTTTGTTGAAATTGTTGATTGTAATGATTGCCGGAACCCTTGTGTAATCTCATTTTATTGATAGTGAAGAATTTGGGTGAATTTCGAGATAGGTCTCATAATTTTTACTTATCACATTGAGAAGGTTTTCCCAGCTTATAGAGCAACGCTTCAAATGGAGGAACATGGAGAATCCGGCTCATAATGAGAATTGAGGAATGTTGCACAAATGGAAGCCGAT
Source organism: Glycine tomentella (assembly GCA_007407185.1). Classification (NCBI taxonomy): domain Eukaryota; kingdom Viridiplantae; phylum Streptophyta; class Magnoliopsida; order Fabales; family Fabaceae; genus Glycine; species Glycine tomentella. The sequence goes on along the minus strand of PYAF01003436.1, from coordinate 16,224 downwards.
CCGGACATATAGTTGCGAGGCAATGAGTCCAGTTGAGACTTCATCTGTAACACCCCAATATTTTTATACATGTTAAATGTGTAATTTAGGAAATGTTTTAAATCAATTAGTAATATGTAATTAGAGGATTTTTTTTTACCTAGAATAGAGATTAGAAAGATTATAATACAATACTACTAGGTAACAAAGTACTAATAGGTGACAGGCAAATCTAGAATAGAATTTCTAGGAACTTTACTACAC
>PYAF01003435.1:232359-261187 GCA_007407185.1 Glycine tomentella | reverse complement strand
CACACAATTAGCCAGGTAAGTGTATCGTGGGAGTCTCTCCGTGCTATGCAACGGTGACTAATTAAATAACCACACACTTTCCTAGACACCAACAGTGCAATTAACTTTATCTTGTGGAATTGACACTTCACGGCCAATATTTCACTATTGAGGCAAAATAGCAATTTCCCAAAACTTTAGGGACCAAATCACAATTTCAGAAAGATCAGGGGTCAAAATGAAATTTCAGAAAGATAAGAGGTCAAACTGAAATTTCAGAAAGATAAGGGGTCAAACTGAAATTTTAAAAAAATAAGGGGTCAAACCGCAATTTTAGAAAGTTAACTCCGGTCGTCTTCTCCGGCGATGAACAGTAACTCCGGTCGTCTTCTCCGGCGACGAACTGTAACTTCCGGCAGCGTTGACCAAACTTTGACTGCGATTTCTGGGCTCGTTTGAACTCCGATTAATTCGCCGTTTGTTGCGTTGGACTTGGTTCGACGAGACGAATCCAATGGTGCAATCAAAACTGGATTTAGGGCAAAACTCAGAAAACCCAGAAAAACGAAAAATCGACCAACACCTCAAACGTGGCTCTGATACCACTTGTTGACGCCAACGGATCAATTGGGTGTTGGTACACACGAATTTGAGAGAAAAACAGCTTCTATTACTCACAAGAATAGAATTACAGAGATTTACAAACTCAAAACAAAACAACTCTCAAACTCAGACCACTGACACAACACTCACTAAGAATTCTCACTACTTGGATGAATTCGCTCTTGGTGTTTCTGTGTGTCTAAGTGATGATTTACAACTGAGGGGATCACCTCTATTTATAGTATGAAGTTATGGTGTGAATGATGAAAAGCAAGTCAAGGATGGCTGCTTGAACGGTGGTGGACAGCTGGAATACATTAATGGTGGCCCAGGGGCTGCTTTCGGCTGGACATCATCAAGTCTTCCATATGAACAGATTGGATGTAGCATTAAGACAACAAATTTATTCAAAGAACAAGTCCTCCTCCACTTTGCTATTATATAGGTATATTATAATATTAGAAAACTAATACAATATAAAATTCAGTATCTTGTTTCACAGTCTGTTACATACATTATATATATTCTCCGAGCAACAGAAAATGAAATTAGAAAAGAGAAACAAGGGAGCAGATTAGAAAAGAGAAACAGAGGAGCTACCTGTGCGTAGCGATGGAGGTCCGGCATGGTCTGCATGCGGTGACGGCGTGCGCGGCAACGGAGGCGTTTGGTTCGCTTGCCGGAAACGTGAAGGAGAAGAAGAAGGTGCATGAGAATGAGAACTGAGGCGGTTCGTATTTCGTAAGCTTTTTATAATTTTTTTTTGAAAAAATAATAAAAATAGGTGTTGTGTCCTCATCCGGATGGTGGACCGTGTCCAGTCACGCGTGTCCGGCGACTGCGGACGCACCCGACACCGCTTTGCACACAAGTCTAGTCCGCGTCCGTGCCGGCGCGATTCTGACGCAGGACACTACCCTGTGCGGCCGCGTCCGGGCTTCTTAGTACACAAGTTAATAAAGTTTTTTTTTTTTGACACTGATTTACCTTAAATTAGCTATATTCCCCGAATTAGAGATTTACTAAATCTTGTCACATGCATAATGAATGTGCATTACAACTATCTTCCTAAGTATGAATCTTATATCAGTTTCTTGTTCTTGTCTTAATTGAAAAATACCTCTGAAAGTCCGACACAACTTATTCTAGGGCTGCATTTTAAGATTGACATTATTGATATGAGTAAAACAGTCAGCTCTAAAATAAGATTTCTAATGTCAGTTTTTTTTTTTACATGATTAAAGTTTACTCATTACCTAGAGGTTCTTCATTATGCGCAGGTAAGGGAGAGGGATATTGTATGCAACCTTATCCTTGCATATGCAAAAAGGTTATTTCTGGATTTGATTTCATGATCAGCAAGTCACCAAGGCATAACTTTATCACTGTATCAGGGCTCACCCCCATTTAAATGTCAATTATTTGTACTTATTTTTTTTATAACTTACTCTATTGAGATTTATTTTCAAAAAAAAAAGGACGACAAAAAGTTTGGCAAGTCATTGGAGGAGGTTCATACACCCTATGTCATGGTGCTGTAAGTGGATTGAATTGCAGATGAAGCAACTTCAGTCTCAAGAACGTAAATATGAGAAAGAGCTTGCAGCATACAATCACTCAAAGCAACTTGATTTGAAACACTTTGCATTATAAGACTCTAATATCAAATCCATCCCTATATCTGATCGGATGCATAGAAATAAAGTTATGAAGATGAATGTAACACCCCGTATGCATCCGGTGTATTAACAATTACTTAATCATATTAACACGGTAATTAATTTAAAAACCAATAATTGAAACAACAGAAGCGTTTTTCCTTTCAAAACCATATTTCTTGATTCATTATGTATGGTACGTAACCTCAATTAATATACGAATTCCAATACACTATAGTTAGTCTCATCGATCCAAATAACATAAAATAATGGCAGATACATCAATAATATCTATACAAATATATCAGGAGAATAAACCACATGTATTCACATATACATCATCAAAGACACTTACTGTGTCTATACAAAAGAATAGGCTTCCAGTGTCTTGATCTCATAGATCACATCCTCACACGAGGGTACAAAACATGCAGTGTCTATACATCATAAACATAAACAGAAACCATAATATGTGTACACACACATTTTCCATCGCAGGGGTACAAAATACATCAAAACAAAAGTAATGAGTCACAATGATCTCAAAACACACTGCCAAACAACTACACAGAGTCTAACTTCAGTCTCAAGAATGTAAATATGGGAAAGAGATTGCAGCATACAATGACTCAAAGCAACTTGATTTGGAACACTTTACATTAGAAGACTCTAATATCAAATCCATCCCTATATCTGATCGGATGCATAGAAATAAAGTTATGAAGAGGAATGTAACAATCCGTATGCATCCGGTGTATTAACAATTACTTAATCAGATTAACACGGTAATTAATTTAAAAACCAATAATTGAAACAACGGAAGCGTTTTTCCTTTCAAAACCATATTTCTTGATTCATTATGTATGGTACGTAACCTCAATTAATATACGAATTTCAATACACTATAAGCCAGTCTCATCGATTCAATAACATAAAATAACAGCAGATACATCAATAATATCTATACAAATATATCAAGAGAATAAATCACATATATTCACATATACATCATCAAAGACACTCACTGTGTCTATACAAAAGAATAGGCTTCCAGTGTCTTGATCTCATAGATCACATCCTCACACGAGGGTACAAAACATGCAGTGTCTATACATCATAAACATAAACAGAAACCATAATATGTGTACACACACATCTTCCATCGCAGGGGTACAAAATACATCAAAACAAAAGTAATGAGTCACAATGATATCAAAACACACTGCCAAGCAGCTACATAGAGTCTGTCCTTACCGGGACTTCCCGCTCTAGGACCCATCATCTCTGCCAGATGTATCATCTGCAAAATAATCCCCACACACGGGGTGAGATACAATCTTAATAAGCTCAGGGATCTTGGAGACTTTTCCTCCCTCCTGACTCACTTCGATGATACACAACATCAAAGACATCATAAACACTCGGTCACCTGGCCCTCACAATAATACATAGTCATCCTCTAGCTCTAATGTATATCTGCAGTACTATGCCCGCCACAAGATGCATCATCATCAGCATCTGAGACTCTCAGTCCCCAGTGTGAGACTGGAAATCACACCCGTGCCATCTCATCAGCAGCTACCCCTTTACACATTGATGCACGTATATGGCACCTCCGAGAATAGGCTTCAACCGTGACGAGACCACCTATCTCTTGGTCTTAAGGGATCATCATCACCCTTTACGTGAGCAAACCAAACTAGGAGTTGCGCTCTACTCCTAGGGAGGTCCATATCTATCTAACTGACCAGAAGATCTATTCGAAAGGCAACCATACACGTAAAGTATAGAATCATGCATACATATGATCATGAGGAAAGTTGTAACAACCAATTCAATGCACATGCATCATGTATCCAACCATCACTCCCTCGGAGTATGGTGGAACACAGGCAATGGAAAATACTCCCAAGAATAAAGAGCTTACCTGACAACGTAGTGCTCTGCTGTCCAAACCCAGAACTGTGATCTACGTCACTGACACCCTCGGTGTCACGCCCTATACAAAGCACACAAGCAAAATCAATAACCAACATAACCTTACAAGGTATTAAGTACATAATAACGGTTCTCAACCGTTAGAATGAAAAGAAACATCATTCCTTTCCATTGAAACCTTAGTTTTCTATCTTAAGGTTATCAGAACTAACCACCTAATAGTTAACTCACAGACCCTCAACAAGATCTATCTCGGCCTAACCCAAGTCGTTAGAGTCTCCCAAAGACTCTGCATCAACCAATTTAGAGAATTCAACACTGTACAGGCAAAAACTCAAGGATTAACAATATGGCTAAAACGGTTACTTCAACACAATTTCACCGTTTATATAGCCTCCTGAGTACATATTGTACAAGCATCAAGGCTCATGCATGACCTACAATCACCAATTTAACCAACATTCTTACTACGCATGCATTTCTCAGAGCCAAAAAATCCAAAGTTCATAAAATCAATATTTCAAAGCTAATCCTTTATCACAACAACCTCCTAAACATACTTTTATAAATAACCAAAGTCTAATTCCAACTCTAACTCAAAAGGGTCACTATTCACCTCAAGAACAACTTCACAAATCAAACGGTAAAACTTGAGTTTTTTACCTCTAAACAGTTAAGAAATGCTAGAAGATCACTTCTTCAAGCGTGGGTGTCAGTAAATTGCCTCCTTTCCCAGCCAAACTCAAGGTTTGTGAAGTTCCCTAGAGAATGCGATCTCTCCGCTTGAAGGTTTTTAGGGAAAAGTGATGAAGAATTCTAGCTCATAGGATGATTCCCTACAAATTTCATGTTGGAAGGGAAGTGTTTAGATGAAGATTGGTGAAGATATAGAGCTTCCCTAGTGCTCTAATGGCGAAAAAGGTCCAGAGGAAGAAGAAGGAAAGATTTTGGCCCCCAAAAAACGCGTAAATGACCTTTTATAGTGACCCTGCCAGAGTTCCCGCACTGGTCACACCAAACTCACGCTAACGGCGCCACATTCCAGAGGAAATTGGCTTCTTGGAGCACTTCTGACGCTAACCGCGCCAATTTGGCGCTACTGGCGCCATCTTCTAGTGAAAATTGGCCTTCTGCTGCATTTTCACGCTAATGGTACCAATCCCACGCTAACGGCGCTAGATTTTAGCCGTCGCTAATTACGTCATTAATACTTTTTGCGACAAAATATTGTAAATTTAAACTTCTCTTTCTTTCTTTTTCTTTTATTTATTTAGCCTTGGTTATTATAAGGAACAAAAGAAAAAGAGTTGAAGAGCAGTGCGATATAGAATCATACATGTCTAACCATAGTTTATTCTCCTATTATGGTATGTCATTTCTTTATTTGTTATAGAATTTATTATTAACATCTTTTTGTTTTATAATTTTTTCTTATGTCTTTTTCCAGAGAAAACAGATTGTACTGTTGATACATGTTTGAAAGATGTTTGTGATGTTGGTATAGGTGAGTAGCAATAATATACATGGTGCTGTTTTTGTTATTTATACAACTTGCAAAAATTATCTCACCGTAAAATTGTGAAACTGTGGATCAAACAAGCACAAAGAATTCAATGCACAGTTTTTCATCTTGTTTTTCACGTATTACCTTATAATTATAGGTATTTGACCTTTCTTTTAAAAACAGGTTTTACTTGTTCATTTCCATGAGGGTTCTAAGTTTCCAATTCTACATTCTGTTTTATTTGATATCAGGAGGTCTCAATGGTAGTAACAAGGAATTCAAGCTGAATGATGAGTGGTCTTCTGGAGAGTATGGAAATGTTGATAAATCCTTGGATGACATCATTCAGAAGATTGAAGCTATACAGTCACAAGTTCAGCAATTAAAAACTAGAACCGACAAGGTGATAAGTGAAAGTTGTAGAAAGTTTTGTTCTATAACTCAATTGAGCATGCATGGCCCATCTGATGGATTTAATCATTTTGATTCTACTTTAACCAGTAATGGAAACTCATTACCATTTAGTTTTCCTCATTCCTTATCTCAGCTTGAATCTGAGTTTCACATGGGAGATCTACTTATGCCTGGAAATGCATCAGTTAGTCGTGAAGTGATGATTCACTATATTGAAACCACTGATGGGCCTGAGCTTGATGATCCATTGAAAGATGTAAGCTTTATATACAAACACAAGAGTTTGGTATGTGGGTGATGTGTTTTTTTGTCATATATAGATTGTGTATGTAGCTTATGCTTGACATTTGGTATCTGTGTAACAATAGAATTTTCCATTGCTTGCCCTGTGCTTTTGGTTTTCGTAATTGCTTGTACCACACTTGAAGGGAGTTATTCACTATGATTGAGATGCCACATAACTTCTACCTTGCTCATTCTTCTGACTTCTTTTTTGAGAATATTTTTAATATTACCTAGTGGATGAAACTTGTTCTTTATAAATCATATTGTTGCTTGAACTTGAAGGTGTTGATTGGTCAATGTCAAAACCATTTTTGTGCAGTAATTATGGTCGTCTTTCAAGGTGATTTTCTGTTGTAGTTCTCCCATGAAGCTTGAATATGGCAGGTAGTGTCATATTATTGGTCAATGTGACCTATGGATATGGCCACTTGTTGCATATGCTTGCATTTCCTTTGATTTGGGTGCTTAGTGACCCATCTCAGACATAGCTCATATACAGCTATATTTCAAGAATTAGGAGGGTCTGCAATGAGAATCTAGACTCTGTCTGAAACTCAAAGGAAATTGGGATTGTTGGAAAAACATCTAATCTGGTAAATAAATCAATGATCTGGGTATCAGCATTTTGGGGTTCCATTTGTTTGTGTAGGATGGAGTGGGGTCTATTAGAATAGGGTTACGGAGAGCACAGGCCATAGTGAGCATATCTGTGATGTTTTGCATCAACGAATGGAACATAAGGTTAGAGTGGCTTTGTAAAAATTAGATAAGAGTCGGGGAAAGGAGGAATGTGGTTTAGTTAGCTTGTGTAGAGTGAAATTCAGTTCAAATTGCTGAACTCTTTGATCTGAATTTGCATAAGCATTTTGTTCTTAACCAATCACAAATGTGTAATTCATGAAGACTGAAATTCGGTTATAGATAGTCCTGTATTATTTCATGTTATCCAATTTCTAGTGTGCTGAAAAATTGAGATGCTCAACTCAATGCTTATTTCAAAGTAATATCCTTGGTGGTTGTGATATACTTTTCGTGTGCGTATTTGTACATGTCATCCTAACTTTATTTTATTTTAAAATTTAAAACTGTTTCATAAATAACTGTGTGCATATGAATAATTAGAAATTGTATTTATGGATTCTCGTGTTTGTATACCTGCCATGTCATTTTCTTGTTTTTTAATAGTTGCCATATCCTCTTACTAATGTCATGTAATCGTATTCACATTCGTATGACTACCTGGAACTGGAAGCACTTTTGGGTATGAAATTGCAATCCTCATTCCCTATGGCTGGATTTACTTATTAATGATATGTGATGCAAGCCTGCAATTATTGTTTGAAAATTTGAAATAATAACAAGAATTTTAACTATCCTGGGCTCAAGCATCCAACTACTAAGCTGCTACGCGGAAAGGATTGAACAATCTCTGTATGATGTGTATTATTTACAAACCTTACTTTGTGAATTTTTAATATTGGTTTTTCCTTATGTGCAGACCAAGGATGAAGTTCTTATTTAAAATCAGGCAGCTAAGGAAGAGTGGCATGATTTTATTGTCTATGATGGAACCAAGGATGCCATTGAAGAGGATAAATTCAGTTCTGATGTTCAAGTTTCAGAACCTGACCCCCATGAGGATGCTATGCATAATGAGCATTCTACTTGGATGTCATGTCTACATTGAAGTCAAATGTCCCCAGGAAAAAAGGAAGATATCTGCCTCAAAGAGGTTAAGCTGAATCCAATTGGAATGGTTATTCAACAAGTTGAAGGAATTGAGAATTTCTCCAACAAGTTGTTGCAGTATGCTTCTGTCGTACTTTGTAAATTCTGGTTATTTGTTTTATACTCTTTTTCATAGAGGCATTATATCAATTGTACATGATGTGAATATGGTAGAATATTCTATTTTTTGGGGGAAGTTTTTATTTTTATTTATTGGTTGGAACTATTTTTATTTATTGGTTGGAACTATTACGTCAGTAAATGAATGAAACTTATATTCTAAAAAAGTCAAGGCATTTCAAATTGTTTTGTTGACACAGACAAAATCAAGGAAAAACCTTTTGAATTCTTTCCATATTGGACCTCGACATATCATTGTTCCAAATTGAATTTCTTTATAAAGAATATATGTCCTTTTTGTTGAGTAAACTTAAAAGATTAATGGGTTTAATTAGTAATATTTAGGAGAATGAAAGGTCAAGAGTCAACAATGATGGTAGTTTATGATTATGAATGATTATAATGAGTTTTGATTATAGTTTATGGCTATGAATGACTATAATGAGTTTTGATGGTGGATTATGATTATTAATAGGATTTAAGCCTTTTAAATTATTGAAGGATATTTTATAGTTTATAAATAGATCATTGTAATGTTTGACAAAATGAGAGAAAAAGAGAAAAAAAGTTGAATAAAGTTTTTTATAAAAATTGTTTTCTTCATAAGCTCTTCCAGCATAAATTTATTTTCAATTTCACAAATTGGTATCAGAGCAAATGACGAGCATGATCAATAATGTGTTGTTGCCTCGATTAACGAAGGCGAACTACAAAAATTGGAGCATCCAAATGAAAACTCTTCTCGGGTCTCAAGATGGTTGGGAGGTGGTCCAAGAAGGTTTCGAAGTACCGACAACTATGACGGGATATACGGCGGCTCAACAAAAGGCGTTGAAAGAGACATGATTGAAAGATAAGGCAGCTTTGTATATGTTGTTCCGAGCTGTTGACGAGTCGGGCTTTGAGAGGAATGCGAGTGTGACAACTTCAAAAAAAGCGTGGGACATTTTGATGAATGTCTATAAAGGAGCCGACCGGGTTAAACAAGTCCGCCTTCAAACACTTCGTGGTGAGTTGGCAGGCATGAAGATGAAGGAGTCAGAAGTGGTCTCCAACTACATCACGCGTGTTCAAACTGTGGTGAACCAACTCAACCAAAATGGAGAAGCATTAACAGATGCGCGAGTTGTAGAGAAGATTTTGAGGTCGTTAACTGACCATTTCGAGAATGTCGTATGTGCCATAGAAGAGTCAAAGGACCTAACAAATCTCACAGTCGATGAGCTTTCCAGTTCTCTAGAGGCACATGAACGTAAGAAGAAGAAGGAGGAGGAGACACTCGAGCAAGCACTTCAAGCCAAGACATCAATCAAAGACGAAAAGGTACTCTATTATCAAAACTTTCGAGGTAAAGGGCATGGCTATGGAGGTCGAGGAGATGGTCGCGGTAGTAGAAGCCGCAGTCATGAAGGGTATTATGAGGAGAGGGAGCAATCAAACCAACAAAATTGGCGTGAAAGAGGACGCAGTCGTGGGAGAGGTGATCGATCCAATTATTTCAATATTGAGTGTTACAAGTGTGGCAAATATGGTCACTATGCGAAGAATTGCTACTCTGATAAGTGTTACAATTGTGGCAAGGTGGGGCATTTTGCAAAAGAATGTCGAGTCGAGAAAAAGGTGGAAGAGACAACCAACCTAATCACAGAAGATTAGGAGGCAAAAGAAGGTTTTCTTTTGATGGCACACAATGAAGTCAACACCAACAACAACACGGTGTGGTACCTTGACACAGGTGCGAGCAACCATATGTGCGGGCACAAGCACCTATTCAAAGAGATACAAAAGGTTGAAATTGGACATGTGTCATTTGGAGATTCGTCGAAGGTTGAGGTCAAAGGCCAAGGTACGGTTTGTTATTTACAAAAGGATGACTTAGTTGGGTCAATCCAACATGTGTATTACGTACCAGACCTCAAGAACAACATTTTGAGTATGGGGCAACTCATAGAGAAAGGTTATTTGGTACTTATGAAAGATCGGGTGTTACACTTGAAAGATAAGCATGAGCATTTGGTCATTCGAGTTAAAATGGGGAGAAATCGCATGTTTAAGCTGAATTTGAGAAGTGTTCAAGAAAAATGTTTGCGAGTCGACATAGAAGACAAGGTATGAGTTAATGAAGCAAGCTGGTGGGATTGGAATAAGTCAATGGAGGTCATCAACGAAAATGGAGGATCATCAACTGCTATACCAACAATCATACCGACAAATCCTGAAACTACTGATGATGAAGATAAACCGCAACAACCCAAAATGCGAAGTTTGCAAGACTTGTATAATTCGACAAATGAGGTACATATTGTATGTCTTTTGGCAGATTCCGAGAGTATAAGTTTTGAAGAGGCGGTGCAAGACAAAAAGTGGCAAACTGCCATGGATGAGGAGATTAAAGTAATTGACCGCAACAACGCATGGGAGTTAGCAGAGTTTCCGAAAGGAAGCCAGCCCAATGGTGTGAAGTGGGTGTTCAAGAAGAAGAAAAAAAGAAATTGATCGGCATAAAGGATGGTAGAAACTTTTAAGTTTACAGAGGAGTTTTGTTGAGTAAACTTAAAATATTAATGGTTTTAATTAGTAATATTTAGGAGAATGAAAGGTCAAGAGTCAACAATGATGATAATTTATGATTATGAATGACTATAATGAGTTTTGATTGTAGTTTATGACTATGAATGACTATAATGAGTTTTGATAGTGGATTATGGTTATTAATAGGATTTAAACCTTTTAAATTATTGAATGACATTTTATAATCTATAAATAGATCATTGTAATATTTGACAAAATGAGAGAGGAGAGAAAAAGAAAAAGAGAAGAAAAAGTTGAATAATTTTTTTTATAGAAATTGTTTTCTCCATAAGTTCTTCTTGCATAAATTTATTTTCAATTTCACACTTTTGACATATTTGTAAAAGGCTGATTTTTTTCCTTCATTGGCTATTAATTTCTTTTGTATCTTAGAAATGTTGAATTTGCACATATTGTGTACCAGCTATATGAAATTTACTTTTCTTTACTTGTTTAATGGTCGGTAATAATAGGCACTCATTTGCATTGTCATTTGTCAAAACAGATGATGAAATAAAACTAATCAATGTAGCTATGGTGCACAAAATGTCAGCAAAGGCATTTGTGTAATCTTGAGAAAATCTGATTTACACTGTTTGATGGCATTCATCACCATCCCTCCCTTATACTCGGATGAGATCATATCATTTGCATGTATCTACTATTCAAAGAATGTGACATTCTGTGATTTCTCAGGTCAATTGGCACTAAAATTCATCTTTGTTCAATAATGTCAAGTTCACAATTATTTGCATTTGGAAATAACATGAAACATTTAATACTGCAAATTTCCATCAAAAGGGAAAGCTACGAAGGGGCCGGGTATCCTCTTTTTGAGGAAGGGATGGGATATTATCCTCTTTTTGAGGAAGGGATGGGATATTCTTGAATGCCATTCTTTTTGTGAGCTTAATAGCAATGAGAGCCAAAATGGTAGCTCCAGGAACAAATGCAACATCAGGGATGGCTTTGATAACACTTAGCTGAGGCACAGTTTGCCCAGTTCTCTTAGCTACCATGGCAACTGGTGGAGCCACTATTCCAGTGATCATCATAGATTCATCTGCTTTGCTCAGATTCACATGCTCTGTGATGAATTTGGTGATCAAAGCCTCCTTTTCCTTCTCAGCACCCTCAGACTTAGTCCATGTTTCATCATAAAATTTCTGCTTGTTAAAGAAACATGCCAGTTTAGGAGGGATGCATGCATTGTAATTTCAACACAAAGTGGAAGAAGAGTTAACCGACCTGTATATCATCGTGTGCTGGAGCATCATAATGCTTACCGGGCAATGCCATGTTGATTGCACTATGAAAATATTGTCAGAAAATATCAGTAAAACTGATGTTAGATTGGTGACGTTCAAAGGGTTAACGGTGCTTTTAGTCGGGGAAATATTTTAAAATTTTGATTTTTGTTCCCTATTTTTAAAACATTTTTGTTAGTCCCTATTTATGAAGCTTTTTTCTCTTCAGTCCTTTAAAAAAAAAAAGCTATTTGTAAATAATTTTATATTGCCATCTAATAAAAACTATCCTTTGTGATAAATTTGTTAACTTTTATAAATTTATCTTAAAAGTAATATCAATGATGATATATGATTAAATAATAGATTAAAATATTTCACATTATGAGTGTATCACCATTAAAATATAAAAAAAATTCTAAAATATGATAACATCAATATATCACATGGAATAATTTATACACATTTTTTTTTCTCCATATAGGGACTAAAATATAACATCTTTTCTACATAGAGATTAAAATAAAAGACAATATTAAGTGCAGGGACCATTTTTTTTTTTAAAAACGAGTATAATAACCATTTACTGTTAGTATAACAATTTTTAAGGAATGACATGACAATGATGACATGCTTACTTGAAGATATCAATAATGGCAATTTGGAACTCATTTACATCTCGGATATTTCTCTGCTTAATGATCCGATCATAGAGGGTTCCTGTTAGCGTACTCATCCCCTTGGATGCAACCTCAGCTCCTGACATGCCAGAATTAATATGTGAAATCCATTAATTTTAGACCAAATAAAGTTTTTATTAATATATTAATAATAGAACTCAGAATTCTCATGCAACAAAAGGCAGAAAATGAAAGAGAATGTGACTTGTACCTCCCATGTAACTCGTAACCATCCCCATGATGTTTTGAAAATTGAGAATGATTTTGATCACAAAAGCTTATCTTAAGGTCAAGATATATATTGCTAGACAGAACGTAAGCCTAGGAAATGAGTATATCTGGTTGTTTGGTGAAAGTAAGGTATTCTTTGTATATTATTTTTCTTTTCCTATTTCTATCAATTCTATGTTAGATTCTTGACTTGAACTGGCTTGTGGCTTAAAGCAGGTGCATGCATGATGGAAAGAGGGAGGAAAACAAGAAGAAAAAGAAGCTGTTTAGTTGTAAATTCCAATGGGATATATGTTAGTAATTTATATGATTCAATTGATCTACCTTATGGAATTTGGATTGGAATCTTATGAAGTGAATAAGAATAAAGTAAATAGTTTAAGTTATTGACGAGAAAATTAATATTATTATTTTAATATATGTATGATTTTATACATATAATATCGATAACAAATTGTTTTTATCATCAACTATTGAAATCACCATATCATTTTCCTTACTTTAGAAAATCCACATCCTTGAAATTTAGATGCGTAGTATTTTTTTAAAAACTCCCTTAGACAAACTAAATAATAAATTTAGTCAAACCTACGAAGAATCGGATCCGGCATATATACGTAATACTTCCTTGTCCAGTATGATCATATAATAAAATAACCCTCTTTTACTCTTTTACTTTTGGCCTTTGGGATTAGAATCACTTCAAGTTTAAAAAGTTTGATGTGAATAGGATTTTTTTTATTAAAAATAATCGCCTTCCCTTTTAAAGCCTTGCAAAATATTTCTTATTATTATTTTTAATTAATGATTTTCTACAAGTTTATTTTTTTATCTTTCAATACATACTTTTCTTTATCAGAGTTTCATTTTGTTTAAGATTTCTACGGTATCAATAAATTATAAATCATTTTAAATACAAATTTTAAAATAATTATTACAAAAATTAACAACTTTAACACACATGACACCGTCTATTATTAAATAATTGTATAAAAGGTATTTACACTGTCATAATATTTTAATTAAGTTTATTTTATAATATATATATATATATATATGTACCTTTCTTTTTAAAAATTATATATTGATTCATCAAGCTTATACTAGCATAAAATATATTTTTATTGAGTATTTTAAGACTAACATTGAAATTATTTCGTCATAATATTCATATATATGAGGCGATGACTATTATCTGCAGGAAGAAAGGATTCCTTTCCCCCCACAAAAGCAACACCATGCCTATCTACCATTGACTACTGCACATTTTCAAAAAAATCATGTTTGCTTTTGGGTTGGCTTAACATTTTTCTTTCTTATTTATCTTTTTGCACAGGCTTAACACATTTAACAAATTTCAGGTTTGCATAACAGTTTTTTAATTGATTAATGATTTTTACCTCAAAACAGATATAATTAGCTATCGTGAAAAATATTTTGATTTGTGCCATACGTAATTAACAAAGGGAGTTTAGGTAAGTTGGTTTAGTATGTTGCGTAATTAACAAAATATTAATTAATTTAGTGGTAAACTCCCTTTGCAACTAGCCTAACTTTGTTCCTTTCAATGGATCCATCTTCTTTATGTTTCACTTTGAAGACTCATTTGGATCTGATGGTCTTCTTTCCAACGGGCTGAGATGTGATAATCTAAGTGTTATTATTTGAAAGAGCTGAAAATTTAGCATCAATATCCTGTTTCTAACAATCATGTTGGATGGTTTCTCTGTATGAGACTGATTCTTTGGTGGAAAAGAGATTGTGAGAGAAAAATGCTTGTTTAGCATCATAGGAAATGTAATTATCAATAGGATATTTGACGGTGGAATTAGGCCTGGTGGATGAATTATCAAAGTAAATTTATAAGGGGTGTTGACGGGTTGGATTCAGATTTATGTTTTTTATTTTTTTTTTAATTTTTTAATTTTTCTTATATCCAATCCAATCCGATCATAAATGAATTGGATCGGGTTGGATTAATTAAGTTCGAATATTTAAAAAATATTTTATATTTTACAAAAGTATTTTTTTAGAATAATAATTTCTTCTTACCTAAAGTTTTGTAAGTATATATTAATTAAATGTATTTAAAAGAGACCAAATTTTAATAATATTTGACTAATACAATTAATAATTTCAATGCTAATATGATATTTTTATTTTAGATAGTAATAAAGTATTGTATTAACTTGAGAAAACATAAAAAAATCAAGATAGGAATAAAACAACAACTTAAATAAGAAAAAAATCACGATGGTTTAGTTTAATAAATTATGTGAGCTAAAAAATAATATGTTTTGTATTTAATAATTAATTTATATAATAATATATTTAATTATATGATTTGGGTTGGTCAGATTGGGTTGAGTTAAAAAAATAGAACTCATTACTCAACTTGTATATAATCAGGTCTTAATTGTATTAAGTCGGATTTGATCCGAACATTTAAAAGATCCAACCCAATATGAGTTGGATTGAGTCGGGTTGGATCAAGGTTGACTTGGATTTTTCAACACCCCTTATTTTATATTATATCTCTTGAAATATGTGGGGGTCTAAGATTTCTGGTGGATTAGTGTCCTGAATGGATATTGTAGAAGGTATATCAGGTTGAGGTGGTGTGATAACAAGTTGAGAAGGGTGAAACCATGAATCAAGGGAAGGAATTAAACTGTTTGAATCAATAACTAGGATCATAAAACACAACATTCCTTGAAAACATTGTGGTGAATCAAGATTCAAATTCCAACTTGAGAAGTGTTTATATTTAGTGCCAAATCTGCCTCGAACAAAATTGTCTTTGAAAGAAGATACTTGTCTGTTAGGAAAAAGAAGTTCCATGAAACAAAAAAAGGCTTTGATACCATGTAAAAAATGCAAGGTTCAGAGAATGAAGAGGTAAAAAAGGAGAGAAGAATGAATGCTTTGAAAAGCTGAAATAGTGAAATCTCATTGATCGAATTACAATTTACATGTACACAGGTACTTATACTAGATAATGAGAAGTAAAAATACTATCTAATTATCTATTTACAAAACAGAATGACTTAACACTTATTGTTAACAAAATGACTTGTAGAAAGAACCAAGGAGTCAATTGAAGAGGATAAATTCAGTTTTGAGGTTCGAGTTTCAGAACCCGACTCCCCTGAAAATGTGCCTAAGGAGCATTCTACTTGGATATCATGTTCTACATTGAAGTCAAAAGAGGAGGAGCAATTTATCCAACAAGCTGAATCCAATTGGATTATTCAACCAGCTGAAGAAACTGAGAATTTCTCCAAATTTCAGTCTGCTTCTGTGTAATGTGTATATGCTGGTTATGTGTTTTATACTCTTTTACATTGAGGCATTATATCAATTGTACATGATGTGAATATGGTAGCATGCTCTATTCTTTAGGGGAAGTTTTTATTGTAATTTTGGACGGTTTTAGTCACGGAATGCTATTTCTTCATTTAGGTAGGAACAATTACATCATTAATTGAATAAAAATATACCTTACTATTTCCTTAGACATATTTGTAAAAGGATGATTTTGCTGCTTCATAGGTTAATAATATTTTTGTATCTTAGAAATATTGATCCTGCACCAAAATATAAATACTTTCTCAAATAAATTGTTTTGTCAGATGATGAAAGAAAAACTAATCAATGTAGCTATTCAAAACCAATGTCTGCATGGTGCACAAAGTTTCAAATGCATTTTGAGTAATCTTGGTCAGCTTAACTGCAACAAGAACCAAAAGGGTAGTTGTGGTAACAAAGGCAACATCAGGGATGGTTTCAATAACACTTAGCAGGGGCACAGACTCAGCAATTCTCTTAGCCACCATGACAATTGGTGGAGCCACTGTCCCAATGATCATCATAATTGAGCATGGCTGAGACTCACATTCTCATTCGTGAAATTGCTGACAGTTTCCTTTTTAATTTTTATGATCCTTGCATGTATTCCATATTTCATAAAATTTCTGCTTGTTTAAAAGAAAGAAATCAATGTATTAGTGACAAAATACGTGAATAAAAATTTCTTTTTCATCATTAATACTGTTAGCGGTTGCTTTTAGAACTGTTGTTATTTTGAAATTATCTATTTATTTTATTTTAAATAAGAATTCAAAGTTTTATTTTCATAGTTTTAGGAGGTTGTTTAGTTTGTTATGGATAGTGCCTTGATTAAAGGACAAAATCTTATTAGGAAATTATATTTTCAGTTGTTAGTTATTTTTTAGCCTATATATGTAGGTTTTGAATTCAATAAAAATATCATCTTCCATCACACTCTCTGTTTTATTCATTCTCTGTCATAATTAAAAATCAATAATTGGTATCAAGAGCCCTTTTCTTACGGGACCTATAGAATGGATTTCTTACGGGACCTATAGAATGGATTCTGAAAGAAGTTTTTCCCAAGTAGCTCTTCCAGTTTTCAATGGGGAAAACTATGATCTTTGGGCCGTCAAAATGGAGGCTTACCTAGAAGCTTTGGATATTTGGAAAGCTGTAAAAGAGGATTATGAAGTCTTTCCACTACCGGACAATCCCACCATGGCCCAAATCAAGAATCATAAGGAGAAAAAAAGCCGAAAAGCAAAGGCAAAATCATATCTTTTTGCTGGTATCTCTACAATGATCTTTACTAGGGTCATGACTCTCAAATCGGCAAAATCGATTTGGGACTATCTAAAGGTGGAATATGTTGGAGATGAAAGAATTAGAAGCATGCAGGTGCTTAACTTAATGAGGGAATTTGAGCTTCATAGGATGAAAGAGTCTGACACAATCAAGGAATATTCATACAAATTGTTGGGCATTGCCAACAAGATAAAGTTACTGGGCAGTAATTTTGTAGATTCCAGGATTGTTGAGAAAATTCTGGTAACAGTGCCAGAGAGGTACGAAGCATCTATTGCTTCGTTGGAGAACACAAAAGATCTGTCTAAAATTACTTTTGCAGAAGTGCTACGTGCTCTCCAAGCCCAAGAGCAGAGAAGATTGATGAGGGAAGATCATGCTGTTGAAGGTGCTCTTCTAGCCAAGAGCCAACAAGCTAAAAACTTTAAGAAGAATCATCCAGGCAACAGTTAGAGCAGTGCAACTAATTACAACAAAGGAAAGGGTGAAAAGAAAAGTTACCCACCTTGTCAGCATTGTGGCAAAATGGGTCACCCTCCATTCAGATGTTGGCAGAGACCTGATGCTAAATGCATCAAGTGCAATCAAATGGGGCATGAAGTAATCATATGCAAGAGCAAAAATCAGCATCAAGAGGAAGAAGCTAAGGTCGTTGATCAAGAGGAGGAGGAGGATCAACTCTTTGTGGCCAGGTGTTTTGCAAGCAACGAAGAAAGTGAGAGTTGGCTGGTTGACAGTGGTTGCACAAATCATATGACCAATGACATGAAGCTTTTCAAAGATTTAAAGCCAACCAACATCACCAAAGTCAAAATAGGCAATGGTGATTATATTTCAGTCAAAGGAAAGGGGACTGTTGCAATAACAAGTAGCTCAGGTACAAAGTTTATTCCTGATGTCTTTTTTGTGCCTGAAATTCAACAAAATCTGTTGAGTGTTGGCCAATTGATTGAAAGAGGCTTCAAAGTTATTTTTGAAGACAATTTTTGCCTGATTAGAGATGCAGCTAATCAGTATATCTTTAAAGTAAAAATGAAAGAGAAAAGTTTTGCTCTAAATCTGTTGGAGAGAGAGCAAACTGTTTTTCCAATCAAAGAAAGCATCACAGAAGTTTGGCACAAAAGGCTCGGGCATTATCACCACCAAAGGTTGCTGCAAATGAAGTCCAAGAGAATTGCGGCTGATTTTCCAAAACTTGATGATCACATACCAACATGCAAGGCTTGTCTATTCAGAAAGAAAAAAAAGAAGCCATTTTTGAGGACAACAAAAAGAGCGACTCTTAAGCTGCAGTTAGTCCACACAGATATATCTGGACCTAAAAAAAACTCCTTCATTAGCAGTGGCTGGAGCGTTTTGGAAGTTCAAAAAATTAGTAGAAAATCAAAGTGGCAAGCAAATTCAGATTCTAAGATTTGAAAATGGCAAGGAGTACACCTCAGAAAAATTCAACCAACCAATTTTGTGAGGAAGCTGGCATTGAGCATCAGTTAACTACTCCCTATACTCCACAACAAAATGGATAAGTGACTTAAGTCTATTGCAAGTCAGAAGATCAACTAGCAGATTTGTTTACAAAACCACTTCCTGTTAGCAAGTTTGAGTTTTTAAGGAAGAAGATTGATGTTTGCAGTATCTAAAGCAAGGAGGAGTGTTAGCGGTTGTTTTTAGAACTGCTGTTATTTTGAAATTATCTATTTATTTTATTTTAAATAAGAAGTCAAAGTTTTTTTTCATAGTTTTAGGAGGTTGTTTAGTTTGTTATGGAGATTAAAGGACAAAATCTTATTAGAAAATTATATTTTCAGTTGTTAGTTATTTTTTCAGCCTATATATGTAGGTTTTGAATTCAATAAAAATATCCTCTTCCATCACACTATCTGTTTTATTCATTCTCTGCCATAATTAAAAACCAACAAATACTGACGCCACAAAAATTTTAACTACATTTTTTAAAAAAATATATAGGTAAATTGTTGTCGCTAATTGTTTTTTATAGTAGATTCAATGGGGTGCTAATGCATCATAATGCTTACCGGGCATGTCCATATTGATAGCACTATGAAAAAATTGATAGAAACTATCAATGAAATTTGAGGACAAAAACTATGAAGTTTTAAAATTAAGTTGGAGACAACATTCAACATTTAAAGTTTCTTTTTTTTTTTTTTTTTTCAAAAACTACAAATACCATTAACCCTAGAGAAGGTTTTTGGTATACAATTTTACATTTATGGTAATCATCTTGTTGAAAGAATGGTAAAAATGTAGCATGGAGGAATAAAGGATTGTTTGGTTGGAAAATTTGTTAATAGTATATTTTTACTTATAAAAATCAATAAACTTATCATATGCGATGGTTGATTGATGATTACGTGATGATGCAATGTTATTCATTATTATTTTTTATTTAACCTACTACCTACCAATCTACCATTAGTATGGTTTTGAATAGATTAAAAAAATTGTTTTACTACTTGCTTCTTTTGAGTCTTTTCCTTTTCTTTTAACTAGTAATGACTGAAACTTCCATTGAAAGACATGCTTACTTGAAGATATCAAGAAAGGCAGTGTGGAAGTCATTGAAGTTTTCGATCTGTTTCTTCTCAATAAACCGATTATAAAGTGTTCTTGTTATCTTAGCCATTGCTTTGGGTGCAAACTCAACTCGTATTAGACCTGATATGCCAGGTTATATATAGTGAAATCCATTAATTGAAGACCAAAGTTTTCTTTTTGTAAGAAAATAGAACTTGTTAGAACTCATGCAATAAGGTGCAAGAATGAAAAAGAATGTGACCTGTTCCTCCCATCAGTCCCATGTAACTCCTCCTAAGCACACCCATGATGTTTTGCATTTTGTGAATGATCATCACTACAAAAGCTACCGGCTATTTCATACAGCCAATATATATTTCAAGATAAAAATGGGCCTAAGAAGCGAGTATATCTGTTTGTTTGGCTAAAGTAAGGTATCATTTGAACTACTTTTCTTTTCCTATTTTTATGTCAGATGTGTTTGGCTTGGAACTGGCCTGTACCTTAAAGCAGACACATGTATGATATATACAAAGTTGTAAAACTCTCGAGTTAACTAGTAAACTCTTACAGTAAAAAGAAAACGAACAAATTAGTATGCTCTTACAGATTTACGAATTTAGGTAAAGAAAATGAATTAACTTACTGTCAAACTCTTTCTTTGAATAAACTGAGGTAAATTTGAATAAATTCTCGAGTCAAGAAACAAGTTAGCGAGTTTGAAATCAAATGTAATTTTTGCCCTCTATTGATTACACAAGGTTAGTGTTTTACTTTGACTCGTAATTTGAAGAAATCAACTCCTTTTAAAAATGTTTTTACTTTAAGAACTTGTGTTTTCATGAATTCATGTATGATATATTTGATCATTTATGTAGCTTAATCTTATTTAGTACTAACGTACTAAAACACTTCATTATTGTGGTTTGTTATGTTTGCTTTGTTATGAAGTAGAAATAAAAGAAAATATTTAAGAGTCTGCATAACGAGCAAGTATATATCGAATTATAGCATAAAGTAACGACTTGTATGCTTTCTACACTTCTGCATTGTGCAAAATCCTTGTCCCTCTTATACAAGTGCTAATTCAGCAGAACTATCTTCAAGTCTTTGGCTAGTTAGATGTATTTGACAGTGAGGCATGTGTGAATCATTAAAACACATCTTAAAATAGAAAATAGTTTATAGTACAAGCCACATAAACATTGTGCACCAGAGTGTAAGCAAAATTGCAGAACAGCAATATGTTGCTAGCATGATAGCTGAGCATTCACCCTCACCAACTCCAAACATTTGAGTAATTGTACCTGGAACAGTCATAAGATGAACATTTTTTTTAACTAAATGTGTGGATTATGTCATATTGGAAATATAAACTGTTTCATGTGGACATGGACTAAATATAACATGTTGGAAATGCAAACACGTTTAGTAAAGAATAACCAATGCCATTAGTTTGATAAGAATAAATGCTTGCTCTTATGAAATCTGAGTGTATGAATGCTGTCAATAACTAGCTAGATATGTGCAGACCAAGTGTTAGAATACAATACGGGTGAAAATGTAACTGACTCAAATATTATGAATAGTCAAAATTTAATTAAGAAGCAGCTATTACAATTTTGTATTATTGGATCTTAAATCTTAATTGAGGAGTCAATATAAGGACTTACATTTATGCAATTCAAGTTCCTTGTCTTGCCTATAAAAAGGCCTGTGAACCCTCTGATGATCCATTTGATTCACACTTTTTGAAAAACAGTAAAGGCAAGAATCATTCTCTCTATTTTCTATACACTCTTTTGTTTAGAGTTTTAGGTATTTGATACTTTGAGAGAAATCTGTGAGGAGCAAAACTTGAATACTATGACTATAAGAGGAAGTAGACTTCCGCATTATACTTTTCTTATTCTTACTATCATGGACCAAGGTCCTACATTTATAGTTTTGTTTCTTTATTGTAGAGTTCATATTTGGTCTTGCTTTATATCAAGGACCAATGGTAAACTAAGTGAATATAATTTGGTATTCATGATATAGAGGTTCAAACAGAGATGTTTGTAGGTGGTAGATATGATATATTCTTCAAAGTGTATATAGTATATATCCTTCTCATTCAATTTCTAAACAACTAAATCAACTTATGAAATGAGTACCAAGCTTCATTATACAGACTGCCATAAAAATATATCTCTTGAAAGACTCTGAAACAACCAAGTGACAAAGAAGAACACGTATTACTGCTATGTGGACATTAAATTTCCATTATATGAACAAGTTTTAGTGAAATACCTTTGCAGTCAGAACAATTGTTTTTGAGCCTATGACATGCTAAACTGATTTATGTTGTCTTTTTTGTTTTTGCTATGAATCTCTATGACTCTATCCTATCACATCTCTCAAACAACAATTACTCTTGCCTTTTTCTTTCAATTCCTTTGGAAAAAAGTTAATAGAGTATGTGCTTCATAGGTTACTACACGCTGTAAGTTATTTAAGAGAACACAATGTCTCGTGTCCATGTCAGAGTGTGTGCTACATAGCTTACTACACACTGTAAGTTATCCAAGAGAACTAATTTAATAAAGACTAAGCATCATAAACAACTTACTCACGACTATTGCAGGTGGGAGGGCATACTGAAGCAGTAAAACAAACTGATACAATGGATCATGGTGGATCAAGTTGAAATGAGCTGCACCTTTAACAATGCCTATACCTATTGCTGGCAAGGCAACAAATTTAACAATAATAATGCCAACAATAAGGGGAAGTTGCTGTCCTATTCCTTTTAAACCTGAAAAGCATCCAATTTATGTCAGCAAAATCCTTTTCTAATGTAACTACTATATTGAACTCAACTCAATAGATGAAAGACAAAGTTGAAAATTTCATGTTATTTATTGATAATCGATTACCATTAACAAGATTTGCTCCAAGCAGTAAGACCATTGCCGGAACGCTTGCATCCCTGAAAACCAGGAAGAAGGAAAAATAAAGAGTACAACCAAATAACTTCATTGTATATTTTAATGTATCACTCAAACTGGTGGTAGAGGAGAAATTATTACATGGTCCAGGACTACTACGTGTCCATAGTCCTGACCAAGGTTGCAAGTAGCTGAGTTTCAATTTACCAGAAAGAGTTGCGTGTCACATGGAGATTGACTAGGATTATGGATACATTGTGGTCCTTGACCATACAATAATTTCTTGTGGTAGAGGTCACTCACCCCAGCATGGTTATAGTGTCTTGAACCACATGGAGGAGAGCATTGTCACCAACTAGTAGCTTTCGAAATTGAGGGACAACACCAATTGTCAAACCAATAATCTGCATACACATAATTAAAAAAGGAAGTGTCATTGTTGAGAGGAATTAACAATGTCTGTCTAACCTTCTAATATCAAGATAATAATGCGTCTCTTAAGGATCAAAATTTAATTGCTGAAGGTTTTCCAAAGGTGGCATTGGTCCACAAACACATATTGATTCAAGTGAAAAGGAGCTTGATTCCACCCAATTTGACTCAAATTAATTAGGGTCCAAAGTGATTTCTAGATACTGAGGATCTAAGACCAGAAAGAAAGGAGGCATTGGTCTAACACTGACTCAGACATATTGTTAGGACTATGGGCAAGGGGAGTTAGTTAAGACAGTTAGGATATTGATTAGTTAGGAGGTTAATGAGTTAAATAAATAGGATGATGTAAGAAAGGATTCATTCTAGTTGGGATCATTTGTAAA
This sequence comes from Glycine tomentella, assembly GCA_007407185.1. Classification (NCBI taxonomy): domain Eukaryota; kingdom Viridiplantae; phylum Streptophyta; class Magnoliopsida; order Fabales; family Fabaceae; genus Glycine; species Glycine tomentella. The sequence goes on along the minus strand of PYAF01003435.1, from coordinate 237,305 downwards.
TTGAACATTAGATCTTTATGAAAAGAAAACCCTTGTAGGAGAGGTTTCTCTCTTATTCATTGTTCTTTTCATTCTATTCATTAAAAATCGCTCTTTCTCATTTCAATTCTTGGATCCTAAGTCCTAACACATATCAAGTTCAAATGAGGCATTGTTCAGTCCTTCAAGGAACTAATATACCTCTTCCTATACTTTATAACATACCATCTCCTTCTTATGAATTCCTTGAAAAAAAAATATTTGAAAAAGAGAAATGCTACAATACATTTTTTTAACATGCTGTTTATTATTGATTAAAATTCATTGAAAATCACAATTTTTTTATGAGTTTCACTTCTTATCTAATGAGTCCCGTGCAACATTTTATAATTTTCAATAAATTTAAACCAATAGTAGAAAGTGTGTTGCAACACTTATCTTGTAGTAACTAATAGGAGAATTATGGACATATATACCGCTGCAATAGTTGAAGGAGCAATTATTATCTTCATGTTGTTGATTTTGTCAGCTAATATTTTCAGCTGTTTCATAATCTTTAGCCTTTCTGGTACCTGTGAAAGTCTCGAAAAATGTAAGGCATTGCTTCTATCAAATCTTTAGGATATGAAATCATGCTATGTTGCGTTCCAATCCTATTATCCCTTTTACTTTTGTCCCATTGGACAAAGCATTTTGCCTAAACCACCAATCTCTCTTTTTTATTTCATACAGTTCAACTCTGAGCCAAGCAATACAGGTTTTCAGTAAATTAGAAACTAGCATCTTTTGCTTATATAAAAAGTTAAAGCTAGAGATGATTTTGGTTTTAATGCATTCCAATTAATGAATAAGAGACTAAATTGATCAAATAGTCAGAAATGTTTACTTAAAGTAATTATATTAATTATTAGAATAGACAACAACCTTTTCCTGTCCATCTACTTTACATTCAAAATCAGGTTGATCCTTGCCACCATTATTAGGCTTTGCTGTATCCTCAGCCATGACCAATTCTCCACAAGGGCATTTTAAAAGGTTTTCTGGATCATTTTCTGTTGCAGACTTTGGAGTTACAGTGGATTCATCAACTTTGACTTCATTGGAGATCTTGGATGAATATATGCGGACAATGTTGAATGTAATAGACCAAGTATAAGTGTATCCTACCTGAAAAACCAGAAACACAGTGAAAAAGTTTTAAACAATTCAGAAACCCCCAACACCACTATGTGATGCACATATTTAAGTAGTTAAATTCCAAATCATTTTTTAAGTGTCATACAGCCATTGACAGAGAAGCATATGCCAGTCCTTTTCTGTGGCAGATAGCCTCATCTCCGAAAGGATTGTTTTTGTCTTTACAGATATTTGGAACTACAATAAGAGGCAAACTGGCCAGATTTCCTACAAACATCAAACACTGATTATTTTCATAAGAACAGCAATACATCATGGATGGTTCGAATTATTCTACTTAAATTTAAGCTGAAGTTCTTAACTATCTGATATGATTATGAGTTTAATTTGTATGTATTATCAGTGTAAAAAGTTTTACTCAAACAACCAATCAAAAATTATTGTCAATATGATTCATAAAATAGTTATTTTAAAAATCAACAAACTTTTCATATATGATAGTTTTTGTGATTGAATACAACAAAAAAACATGATCCCACTAGGTGAGGTTGATTAATATTATTTACCATGAGATTTTTCTTAACGGCAAGGGACTATGATTCAACTATTTGATACAATCATCTATTAGATTGTGTCCTTTGGCATTGGGATGCAATCATATATATATCACACCTTAACTAGGTATGTATACTTTTAGGCTTTCACAGTTTTGGTTGAAAGGTCTGAAAGAGAGCGTTGTTTTAGGGGGGGAATAATACCAATAAGTACTGGAATCAAAAGAATAATACACATTTTAAAGCAAAGGCAATATAACAAGATGTCTTCCAAAGTCCTTTTGGCCTCCCTTTCAACTTTTTACAGGACTAAAAATATGTAATCTACTCTTATAATGGATACCTCTTGTGGTCTTTTTTGTACATGTTCAAACTACCTTATCTAATTTTCTGTCATTTTTTCTTTACTCGATGCTACATTAGTTTTTTTCTTGTATCTAATCTATCTGTATCAAGTCTTTTCTTGTATGATCACATTTATCTTAGCATTCTCTTTTAGCTAATCTCACCCTAATTTCTCCCATGTCCCTTTAAAGTTCAACATTCACTATCATATAGTATAGTCAAATGTATATACAATTAAACTTACATTTGAATTTGAGATGTCATTTGTGATTACAAATAACCTTACATGTCTTTCTCTATTTTAGCCATCTCACTTGTATGTACTTGATAATGTAAAAGTTCTTATATACACTATTTATTCCATAAACAGTTAAGATTAAGGTTTATTATTTTCTTTTTTAGGTTAATAAGATTAAAGGTTAACATTATAAAGAGAGAGAGATCCTTGAAGAAAAACTTAAAATCTTTAAATGAACCTGCCTGCAGCACAGCACCCCAGCACAAGGCCATGCAGATGACGAGGAACTCTAATAGTTATAATAAGTAACCATCCAAGAATTGTCCCAGCAATATATGTTACAAGAATACTAAACGGCATGAACCACCTACATAATTCAATAAATCAAACATCTCTTCCAAACCATAATCAAATGGAGAAAATGTCAAAACAAAACATAGAACGAAAATAGTGGGAAAGTACAAACTTACAGCATAGTCATGCTCCTTAAGGTTAAGGTATTAGACATGCTGCTGTAAATAAGAGCTGGGGTGAAGACAAAATATACCATCTGTACAAAAAAGATAAAAAAAAATAAATACTCATATGTCGTATCGTTAATTGTTAATTAATTAGTTACCAAGTAATATATTACATATTGTTCATCTACTCCTAATGTTGTTCTTTAAGAGGCAAGAATTAAATGCTGCAATAGAGCAATAAGTTTATTAATTATTCGGTTTGCCCATGTTATACTCCAAAGTCCATAGTAATTAATAACATCAAAACAATCCCAGGAACATATAAAAGTATATACATGTGTGGACAGCGTTCTCCACTTTTACCTAAGAAAGCAAGAAAGAAATACTACATGTTCCATGATTTCCATCCTTCTTTTAATCTCACCACACTACTCAAGGTAAAAACCAACAAGAAAACTAGACACAGGCTTTTGTGCACAATTTAATTAAGAATTGGTCTTTTCTTACTCAAATTCAGCTATTTTCTTACCTGTTTTGGTATACAAGAAAGAAAATGAGGACAAAGAGACAATTTTTAAATTAGAATTCGAGAGAAAATAGAAGAAAACAATATTATTTTTATAAAAAAATTCTATGAAATCACCTTTTTCTTCTTCTTTTTTTCATATTTCTTCCATCAAGTCAAAAGAAAATATAACATTAATAATTCGCATTTTTTTCTCTTATCTAAAATTTAGAGGGAACCCTCACACACATATAAATTTATAACATTAAAAATATAAATTTTAATTGGGAAATTAATACACATAATACATATAATGTTAAGAAAGAAAATAAAATTTTGGTGGACACAATTGTCCTCAAACTTATAACATACCTGCTTATAAGGATATTATATATATATATATATATATATATATATATATATATTCAATATAAAAGAAAGAAAATTCTTTTTACTTATGTTGTTTTTTAATAGTGTACATTTTAATTATATCTAAAATAATTTGAGTTTTTACCGCGAGAAAAGACATTAATTACATGAATTATTAATTAGTAAATTGAAAAAAAAAACCCAACAAATTAACTAAAAAAGAGGAAGTGCAAAATAATTAGCGCTGGAAAATATAAGTATGATTATTTATTTATTGTTAAAAAAGGGCAATGACATGCTACTAACTAAATTTGTAACTTTGTTTGGAGTATGATATTTAATATTTGGGGGGATTAACTAAGAAACCCCAAACCAATAATACATACAGCATTGAGGTGCTTCCTGGCATTCTCTCTGAGTATATTAAATCTATCATTTGCAAGGAATGCCCCAAGAGCAGTAGTCAACAAAAGTTTCAGAATTGACATAAATGCAACAACGTAAAGCTTCCATAAATCCATATTGTGGATTTGTTTTTTGTCTTCAATATATTATGAAAATAGAAACACCTTCCTTCTAACACTACTCCAAATCAACTTGTAATCCTCATATGTGAAGCAAGTTTATTTCAAATAATTAAACATCAAATGGAATTAATATATAGGCTTTTGATCTTAATTCATTAGAAGCTGGTCATCTTGATTTTCGTCTTGTCAATAACCAATCATATCGGATTCATCAGAACACAAATGGCTGTTGTGTGATAAATTGGGCCATTTGTTATTTTTTAAAAATAGGTTTAAATTAAAAATATGTCCAAAATGTTTTAAGTAAAGTAAAAAAAATATATAAAAAAATTAACTTTAGTGTTTTCTTATAAGCTAAAAACGACACATTAATTATGAAAAAGAAAAGGTTATATCATTAACTTTTTTTTTATTTTCAGAACTTGTCCTCGGGTATTTTCTATTGTAATTACTTCTAATTATAGAATCATTTAAAGCCAATTTTGTTGACTAAAAAAATATTGTCTTGGCTATTCAATTACATCAACCCAACAATACAGCTAATCAATTAGCATAATGAAAAGAAACATGTTAGTTGTATTGTAATAATAGTAGTTAACTAATGTTATAATTTTAAAGACTTAAGTTTCTTTTCAAGACTGACCCAAACGTAGTTAATTAATATTATAATTTTAAAATTATAGTATTAATTTACTACTATTTGTTTTTATATTTTATTACGGATGTTTATGTTCATTATTAGTGTTTTTTAAATGTAACAATATCTATTGAAAAATTAGCATATTAATATTAATATATATATATATATACACATATGTTTATGTTATAAAT
>PYAF01003435.1:221318-232259 GCA_007407185.1 Glycine tomentella | reverse complement strand
TTATTTTTAAATTTTATTAGTATTTTTTATACTCATTATTAATGTTATTTTTGTTAATTTATACTTTTTTAAGAATATAATTTTTATATATAGGCTAAAAGATTTTTTCGGTCTCTTATTTTCTTACTAAAATTCTTTTTGGATCATTTATCTCTCAAATTTGAGTTGTTATTGTCTTTGTGAAACAATGATGATTTTTTTACTAATTCAAGATGTAAAAATTTTTCATATTAGATCTACCTACGAGGATATGATATGTTTGATGTTCACACTACATTTTGAAAATACTTTTCTGAAATATATGTCCAGATATTAATTTTCATATGCAAATATTTTTTGGGGAAAAAAATATAAAATAAAGGTATACTTTGTAATTGAGGAGGGATATTTAATAATTGCCTTTTGCTTATGGTGTTTTATTAAATGGGTTAGGCATTGGAATCCAATTTAAAATAGATGCATTGAAATAGAAAGAGACATGGAAAAAAATTAAAACCAAACATTTAATATTTGATCCTAAGCCTTTTACAATTATGTAGTATATGCATTTTTTTTGTTAAAAAAATGTAGTATATGCATTGCGTAACATATTACTATGAACAACCAATTTAGGGTTTGACTTTTTCAAAATTTAATTTATTTTTGTCTTTTCTTTTGTAAAATTTGAATAAAATAGAACACGCTAGAAGAGAGGTTGTGTGTTTGTGCTAACTTAAAACTTTTTCAAAAAGGATATTGCATATGAGTGTTTAAAAACTAGTTACCAAAGATAAAACATGAGAGGACATAAACAAAATGTTCGAACATGTATAAGAACACTTGTTTTTAAAGTAAATTATACTCCCAGTCCTTAGTTATGCTCAAATTTCACCAGATATCCCTCCCTTTTTGCACATTACTTTTACCCCTTCTGTTAACGTCGTTAACTAACGTAAATTAAAATATGTTAGCAGAAAAAAATAGTCCTTACATTTTAATTGTAAAACCCAAATTATCCCTTCCCAATTAGTCTCAGAATTTATAGTTCACGTTCCATTCCTCTTCACCGTTCACGAGTACTATTCTTCTTTCTCTTGTTGGCGAGTTCTTCTTCAGCGTCCAGGGGTGTGATTTCCTCTTCCTCTCACGATGTTCACGTTCTATTCATCTTCACCGTTCGTGAGTTCTTTATTAATGGGAGGTTTTCAGCCAATGTAGTAGAATCAAAGAATGCTCAAGGGGGCTTCTAAAGAATCAAACTTTTTAACTTATGGTGTTTTAGTTTAATGCATTGAACAACACAAACTGTCAGTTGGTACATTGCTTCATCATGTTTTGTTGGTCTTGTTTGTTTCCAAGTGTCCACAAAGGAAATTTAATGAGAGGGGTTCTTGGAAAAACTTGTAAAATTGAACTTTTCAATTTTCTTGAGGCTTAATGAAGAGTCCTTTAGGTGTTTACTATTTATGATGATTTCTTTTGGGTCATTAATAAGGTGTCTAAATTTGAAGTCTTTTTTTTTGTGGGGGGGGGGGGGGGGGGGGGGATTTCTTAATGGATTCTACTCAGTTGGATGGTCTATTGATTGATTGCGTCTGAAATGGGTCTCTTGTAGATTCTCTTACGTTTTCTTTATTTTATTTTTTGAATTTCATTATATGTATCATGTACGTTGGTTAATGTTCTTTATCTATTTTATTTACAGATTCTTTTTCTTCTTCTAAAAATGCCAATTTTATAGACATTTTTGTAGGAGAATATGTAATTAAGAGATCTTAGAATGAGAGTACATATTGATAATTCATTGAGTTGAGTTGGATTTTTAAGCTTGTTCAAATACTCTTCATGGAGTCACTTCTTAATGGAAGGGTGTTAACACTGTGTACCAACAAGTTAATTCACATCCAACAAAAAGCTGGGTTCACGTTTAATTAGAGAAAAAAATAAAAAGAAGCAAGAGTCTTAAAATATTTTCAGATTAAGAGGAAGAAGATGTGTTATTTTAGATATAAATTTTCATTAAAAGTTATGTGACCAACATGCATACTTTCTATTATTAAATGGTGTTTAGAAGGAAGGGGGTGTAGGTGTAATGTGAGCTAAACAATTAAGGATTTTTTTTGCAGGGTGTAAAAAGATAGGGGTATCGTGTGAAATTTGAGCAAAACATAGGGGTGCAAGTGTAATTTACTTATTTTATCTTTTCTTTTGTAAAATTTTAATAAATTAAAACACACTAGAAGAGAGGTTGTGTGTTTGTGCTAACTTAAAACTTTTTCAAAAAGAAAATTGCAGATGACAATTTAAAAACTAGTTCATATATCTAGCACCCAAAGATAAAACATGAGCGGACAGATACAAAATGTTCGAACATGTATAAGAACACTTGTTTTATATTATTGGTTCACTCAATCTGAGTTACTTATAGTTTTTTTTCGAACTTGCGAAGGGGCCACTTATCGATAGATGATTACAATTGGTATTCTGCCATTGTCGCTTCTGGCATCCATAATCTCACCATGAGATTGTTATACACCCAAGTATTATTTGTTTACTAAGTCGCTTCTAGCTAGTTTTCTCAAACAATAAAGTTTAAAAGATTTATATAGAAATCAACTCTCAAAAGCAAATACAACGTAATACAAAATAACTTTTCCAAGCACGAGATTGAACTTTTAGTATCAAAGTTGATCGTCCAAAGATGAGAGCTTTGTACATCGGAGAACTGTCCAGCGCACTTGGTTTTCTTAGAATTGTTATATACCTTCAAAGCTTCAATTTTGTATATACGGGTTTCAATGGATATAACCGTTGTAGGGATCAAAGCCTTGAAATATTCTTATTTAGACATAGAGCTTTTTTGCTTGCTACATGTCAGCATGTGGTGGAGAGAGAAAGACAAAAGGTTTAGTCATTTCTTATGAGTAACATTTACCTTGTCTTCACTACTTGTACAAAAATAGTTTCCATAAAATGTATTTTGATTGTGCCTTTGTCCAGTCTTAAAAACACATACTTGAAATTCAAATGAAGAGATATTTTCAAAGAGACGAGAGAACATAAGGACAATTAATGAAACATTTAACAAAATCATCCCTGATAAGAAAATATGTGTATATCCATTTCGTTAGATGAAATAAAACTTAGTATAAGTATAAATCAAAGCTTAAGTTTCCTTTATCTTTTTGGACGAAAAACAACATAGAACATTGGATGTTAGTTTTCATAAAAGATTTTGGATGCAATTCACTTAATAGCGTGTTGGACGCTATGTTTGTTTTAGAAAATATTGGATTGAGTCCAATTTTGTCATATTGAATGCATGTTCATTTAAAAATGTTTTTGTGTCTAAGTTAAACAGTACAACACCTTCATCCATATTGGATGTTGTTAACACTTTGGCAAGGGTACCAATTTGTCCAAGTAGTAATTAAAACGGTAAGCCCGAGTGTCGGGTCCACATGGACTTTGACTGTACTCAAAGTTTATATATTTCTAATTTTAAGCGAATAATGAATTAAATTTGATATTTGTCTAATACTAATGCGGAAACATAACATTTAACATAAATAAAGATAATTAAGCACAACACATTAAAGAGATAGAACACAAACACTTGGGGTGGTGATTGTCAGTTGATGCAGAATATAGAACATGTTAGAGGCTCAGTCTACCGAAACTACTCTTGATGCAATGTTAGAGATTTTTCACCATTAAACGTTATTCCAATTATTACATTCATCCGCTAACCTACTCTAACCATGACCCCTCATGTGAAAGAGCCTAAATTACCTAATATCACTCCCAATCCCTTAAGAGCTACATCAAATAATTTGCTTTAAGAATAAAAATTCATAATTAAGGCTAAATAATACCATTCTATCCCTAGACATGGATTACCTAGATGCTCTTTTCAAGTTCTTAGAGAGTAAACATTTTCCAGTGCATTAACCCTATAACATACATGTGCATTTATGATCAAATCATAAATAAGACAATAAACTCAGAAAAGAGACAATAATATCAAAATAACATTAAATAGATAATGAGAATCATTACATCAAGAGTATTTGGTTGCTGAGCTCCCAACAATGGGTGATTTAGCTTCTCATTGTCATGAGAGGCTTACATATACAAAAGGAAGCAAGAGGAATGGAAAGAAATGGATGAAGGGGACCCCAAGTAAGTGGGTTTTTCCCTCTTCTTCGTGCCCTAGCTCATGTTCTTTTTGTCTCTTTCTTTTTTCGCAAGTGCTCACCCCTTTTTATTCTTCAAAACGCTACACAATCATGTTTTTCGGCATTGGCCACGCGCTAAGCCTGCATGTGCGTGTTAAGCCTGAATGCACGTGCGTGCTAAGCTTGCATGCATGTGTGCGTTAAGCTTGCATGCAAAGTCCAGATGCTTAAGTGATAGCACGCTAAGCCGTCAGATGTGTGCTTAGCGTACTACTCCATATCTTCAATCCATCTTCTTCCATGTCTCTGTTTTATCATTTCTACAAAAAATACAACCAATACACTATAAATCAACTAATTTTAGCATCTACTAGATAAAAGCTCAGAAGAAGCTAAATTCCTACGTTTTAATCACAAAAGAAGCGTTAAAAGATGAGAAAGAAGATAATTGCTATGTGATTTACATGTAAAATTTATGTATGCATAGCAATTATCAGATGCACACACGTAATCATATAAAACTTAATAAACCTCATTATTTTATCAAAGTTTAATATAGTTATTATTATCAAAGCTATGAGATTTTGAGGGTTTAGACATATTTTATGTCTTTGGTTATAAGAAAATTAAACAAAAAAGAAGGATTTGGATGTAAAAATATAATAATATGTAAGAAAAGACATAAATAACATCAACTGTCATATTTTTGGAAAAATATCATAGCTATGTCTGTGGACCATATAAGAAATTAAATTTAGACCATTTATCTTAATTAATCCAATGATTATTATTTAACTCATGTATGTATGTATCATCCAATAATATTTTATTAGGCATTATGAGTATCAACTAATAAAGGGAAAATTGATATTATTCCTAAGCTACCATTGTTCAACATTTGTAATCTTTTATAGTTTATATTATTCTAATAATTATTGGAGTCATGCTAGCATATTCTATGTTGAAGTCACCTGCTTGATTAGATTTATTCTTGACAAGAAAATGGGTTTTGGACTCAAACACAAAGATAGTTATAATCTTAATTGATAATTTGTGCATCTTGTATTTGACTGTCCCGAAATAATCAATTATCAGTAGTACATGGCTAAATAATCAATTATTAATAGTACATGACCAAATAATTAATTATTTTATGCCATAATCGATTAATGTGTTCTTCAAGGCAATTTTTACAATTTCTTAAATTTTTTGAAATAAACCTTTTAGGCCTTTTAACACATGTTTTAGTTTTGAAAACTCGGATCACTCAATTTGCTATCTTGTCATCATGCAAGAGTTATTCTACCCATATAAACACACACATGCACACAATTAAGCAACATAAACAACACAAACAACTTACAATTATGACCTCATCAAGGGAGACTCTCATCAAAACCAAAACAATAAGCAGAATAAAAGCTTGAGTCTAAAAAAACTTTTTCATCTTGTCTCGTAATAAGCAAGTCACAATAAAAAAAATAAGGCAATAGAATTAAGGTAACTATAGCGCAAGCCATATGAAGAATGTACACTTGAGAGTAAGTGACATTGCAGTACAAGAATAAGTTACTAGCATAATAATTGAGCATTGACCCTTTCCATTTTCAAACAATTGAGCATATGTACCCGACACAACCATATATCATTTCAACTAAATAAATTATACACAAGTGGTTCAAAATTTATTGGTAAGATAGTGAACTGATGATATCTGAATATGGAGTGGACCATAATAATTATAATACAAAAAGGTTCGATTGAGGTAATGATTGATATTGTTTATTAGGCCTCTCTTGATCTCCTTAAGTTGAAAATTTAGGTTAATCATGATTTGAAAAAGGCTTTGAGAAATTAAAAAAAAATCCACACAGGCCAGACAATTAAATGTAAAAAATAGATATACCAAAGTTAATTAGAAGAACTTCTACTTTTAACAAAAGAAAACAAAAAAAAAATAGTCAAACACTATGTAAGAATAAAGTTAATTTATTTTGCATATGATTAATATTGCATAACAATGTCATCATTCATACAAAAATACATGTGTACTCATGAAATTTAAGTGCATGCATATTATCAATGGATGTTTGTGGACAAATAAGTGTATATGTGGAAGGGTGCATCATTCATTTAAAAAACATGTACACTATTTTTTTTTCTCTCATTCAATGTCAAATTAAGTTAAGAAATGCTAGTGATACACTTTATTACGGACAATAAAATTTTTCCTCTAAATATTTAACACAATTACATATTCAAGACTCAAATTTAAACTACTGATTAAGCTGGAACAATTCCATATTAATTGATCACTATTGAAAAAAGGAGTTTTTACACAGTTCTTAAGGCCTTTTAACGATGATTGTGCAACTGTCTTTCAAAACTTTGTAGCCAAAAGAGAGGGGAGGGTGAAAAAGGATAAGGTGACGGTGTGGATAAAGATTAAAAAATATACAAACTTCTAAGACGTTTTTTACGAAACCGTCTTAGAATGTGTGGATCAAAATAAAAAATACATAAACTTCAAAGGACTTAGAATGACAGTCTTCTAAGACAGTTTTTAGGAAGCCATCGTGGAATGACAACCATTCTAAGACAATTTTATGAAATTGTCTTAGAATGATAGTTTTCAAGACGATTTTTGTAAAATCGTATTTGTTGAAAAATCACATATTTACGAAATTGTCACCGTCTTATATACGATAATATTTTTTGGGAACTATCGTCGAAGATGCATAGTAAAAAACCATGTTTTTAGTAGTGGATCCATGTGCTTGATAATTCGTTAATATTTATGGAAAACTATATAATCATGAATGAAGTTCATTGAATAATACTTAGAACTTATTGTGATTTTCAATAAATTTTAATCAATTAAAAAGTGTATTAAAAAAGTATATTGAATAATGTATTGCTATAATATTTCTCAATTAAGTTATTAAGTCATCCCTAGTGGAGAACATGACTATACAAACATCCTTGAAATGGTGTTGGCGCCATGAATCAAGGAGGAATAAACTATTATATACTTTACAAATAATCAATTTGATGAATATGACAAGAAATGATAAATACTCATTTTAAAATTTAATAAACTTACTTATGGCTACTGCAGGTGGAAGGCAAATTGAAGCAGTAAAACAAACTCATATAGTGGATCATGATGGATCAAGCCAAAATGGACAACACCTTTAACAATGCTTACACCTATAGCTGACAAGATAACATTTCTAACTATAATAATGTCAACAATAAGTGGAAGTTGCACTCCTTGTCCTTTAAACATGAGGAGCATCCAATTGACTTTATTTTAAATGAAACTAATAGATTGATCTCAACCAAGAAATGAATTAGACAAAATTGACAAATTTATGTTATTGATACCTTCAAGAAGATTTGCCTCAACTAACATGATCATTGTTGGAAGGCATGCATCCCTATAAACCAAGGAAAATAAAGAGAAAGTATAGTTAAATAAGGTATCTAGTTCCTTTTCTTTTAACTTAAATTATAATTTTGATCTTCCTAATAAGATAATTGTGTCACAGGAATTTAATTGAAATATTTTGTTTCCTGATTTTAAAAATTTATAATTTTGGTTAATCAGTCGTATTTTACTTATATGACACACTTATGTTTTGATTATTAACTAATAATTATGATTATTAAAGTCATTAATTAATTTCTAAACTAACTAAAAACTAATAATTACTAAAAATATTGAACCTAACACAACACAGAAAAAAATTCACTAAATGGTCATTTTGTCGGTACTCATACAATTAATTGCAAACGAAACACAACACAACACAAAGAGGAGAAGAGAGGCCAAATCTCATCTCATCTCATATCCATTTCTCCAACACAACTTTCTCTCATATATTTTGTTAGAGTGGGTGGAATGTGGGCTAAGATTTTGATTGAACACATACAAGGAACCAATTTTGGGAATAAGGTATGGTGTATGAAAAGTATTGTCTCTCATCACTATAATAAACAACAATAAACAAGCATAGATTTTTATTCTCAAATTTTATAAGAGGTGGACACAAGAAGCTTATCTATGACATGCCTAGTAGAAGTCAGATTCGAGTCTAAGTTTGGTTTTATTTGGTGTCATTTTCTTTTTGTTAGATAGTGTTGCTTTTGTGCTTTTTAATTTGTAGACATCATATTCTTCTTCTTCAACAACAACCTCAACCTCTCCGACTTCCTCAAATATGGGATTTCCTGGTTAGCCCCCTACCCTTTGACATGATATTCCAAGTTTTGAGACTCCAACACGACCAACAAAACGGGTGCATCTACGTAGTGTGTCTTTTTGAGTTATCAATGGAGGAAGAGATTTGGTTCATGCGCAATTGCAAGCACATTTTCCACTGCATGCACTAGTGTGGATCACTATCGACAACAATGAGGAGCTCATTGAAGGCTTTGAAGTTTCCTTCATCTGTTATCGTGATTTGTGACTAAGAGAAAGGAAGATGGGTTGGAAAAAATGAACCTAATTGTGTTAGGTTAGGGTTCAAACATTTTTTAAATAATTATTGGTTTTTAATTAATTTATATTAAACTTAATACTCCTTCTACTAATGACAATTATTTGTTAATAACCAAAACATAAGTATGCCACATAAGTACAATATGATGAATTAACCAAAATTGTGAATTTTTAAAATCAAGGAAGCAAATGTCTCAATTAAATTTTAAGGGAGAATAAAATCAAAAATTCATCAAATAAAGGAGATCAAAATTACAATTTAACTTTTAACATAATATACCCAAATGCTAGTTATCTCACCCTATCATAATTAGAGTCTTGAACCACATGAGGAGGAGCACCTTCACCGACTAATAATTTTTAGAATTGAGGGACTATACCAATTATCATACCAACAATTTGTGTACACATATGAAAAAAAATTAAGTAGTATTTTTGTGGGGAAGTAGTGTAAACTAATTTTCATATAAATAAATAAAATGTGTGCTAGTAATACTCTATGATACATTCCTTCTAGCACATTTTCTACAATTGGTTAAAGAAAAATACTATAAAATATACTTTTTAACTCATTTTTTATATTTTTTTTAAAACACAAAATTCGTAGATTTCACTTCTTATTTAATGAGTCTCATTAGCGATTTTATAGTTTTCAATAAATTTAATTAATAATAAAGATTATGCTAGAAAAATATGTTAGAAAGACTGACACTCCTCGTACTTAAGATGTTTACTTTGTAAGTGTTGTGGTTTGAATTTAAGTCACACTAATGCTCATTTTAGCATTGCAAGTAAGAATTTACCACTAGCATGAAAGCTATAGGATTTTTGTTAAGGTTCAACTCCTTTAGTTTAGTTCATTGGTAAGAGCAACAGTTGGATTTGAGTCTAAATTTTTTTAGGCTTTAAAACATAATCAAAAATACAATTAAGATATTTCTTTTAATTTTTTTTTTAGAAACAAGTACTTTTGTTGATGACATAAGAAAGTGATGATAAAGACTTCTAAGGGTCAAAATGTTTTATAGGAAAGAATGTAAACACACTAATTTTATTAAAACATAAATAAATTCTAATGATCAGTGACCTTAAAGCTTTTTAATGTTCAACATGTATGTGTAAATGTTGTAAATATTCAAAACGTAACTTTAAGACCCAAACATAAATGAAACTTCATACCTTTTCTTGTCCATTTGGCACCATAGTTTCAATTTCAATTTCAAGTTGATTCTCACAATTGTTAGTATGTGATCTATCTTCAGTTGTAACAAATGTTCGTGTACGTGGAGTATTTTGAATGGTTTTCTGTATTTTGTTGTAGATGTTGGATTTACTGTGAATTGATCAACTTTGACAACATTGAAAATCTCTTGAGTTGAATATATGCATACAATGTTAAATGCATAAGACCACACTAAAATGGATGCGAGCTGAAAGATAGGAATATGATAAAAAATTAAAAAATTCCTAATGTTAATATAATTACTATATATGTGATGTGATGTTTTATATCAATAACACATTCTTTTTTACTTATTATTTTTAATTATTAAATGACATTCATGTTAGAGGACAAGTCCTAGCACATTGGTAAAGTTGTATCTTGATGACTTGTTGGTCATGAGTTCGAATCCGGAAACAACTTATTTGCATATGTAAGGGTAAAGTTACGTACAATATCCCTCCCCTTTAATTGCGCATAATGTGAAGTCTCCGAAAAATGAGATAACAATTATCAACATCTCCAAATGGATTACTTCTTTCCTTACAGATATCTAGAACTATAATAAGAGGCAAATTTCCTTTCCTAGATTTCATGTAGACATCAAACCCCAAAGACACTCACATTAAAGGTCATGGAACAAGCAGAATTAAGTATATATTAGGTATGTTTGTTTAAGTTTTTTGTTACTAAAAAAATAAACGTTGTTATTGATAAAATAAGGAATTTATTTATCTATTTTCTTTTGAAGTCTTTGTGTAAATTATTGTTATTTTAACAAAAAATATTTTTTGTTTGTTGAGAAGCAACTTCTATCTATTTATTAAAAAATCATTTTTAATTTTTTCTTAAATTACTTAAGTTTAAGTAAATTAGCCCATAATGATATGCAACTATAGTTCTGCAATACTTTTTATTTTAGTAGTTACATCGTATTTTCTACCATGTCCTACAATTAATATCATTTTGTTTATATATCTAGATCTTTAATATTTATAAGTTAGTGTTTCTTCAATTTTAGTTCTTGTAAGTTTTTTTGTTTATTTTTAGTCCTTATA
>PYAF01003435.1:171507-217180 GCA_007407185.1 Glycine tomentella | reverse complement strand
TATCATTTCTTAACAATTATCAATGTTGTTGATAACTAATAATTTTTTTCTCAATGAGACAATGACAATAAACATGTCATAAAATGTATTTTATTCTCAACAAGTTTAATGTTATTAAGATTAAAAAAATGTATATTTTTTAACGATTTTAGATTTTCTCAACTAATTTCAAAGTCATTGCTATAAATGTAACTTTTGTCAACTACTTTGATGTTGTTGGTATAAAATATTATATTTTCCAAAGACCTTAATTTTTGTTGCTACAAAATTAGCTTTTTCCAACTAATTTCAATTGATATAAATATAACTTTGCTAATAACGTTCATGTTATCGGCGTAAAATATTATATTTTCTAGCTACCTTTAATGTCGTCAAAATTAACTTTTACCAACTAGAAAGTTCATTTTTCAGCGACTTTAAATTTTGTTGGTATAAACTATATGTATTGACAATGACAAGATTTTTTGTTACAATAAGTATAATTTTCCCTACGATATTGGTGTCATTGGCAAAAAAATTTGAATTCGCAACAACAATCAAATGTCATGAAAATGTCTATCATTGCCAACATTTTTTTTATTGCGAAAAAGTCGATGTGAATAACCTTATTTCTTGTAGTGTTCATACCATGAAGTAGTGTTACACATTCTCCTCCACTCTAAACACTAATTAAACCAAATAGGCTTAGGCCATTTGATTTAAGGAGTACACAAGGCGAAAAAATCTTTTATAAACGTAATTTTTTATTATATATTAAGGATAAGAAGGATGTGTGTTTAAATTATTTTAAGGATAAATAGTCATTTTCGTCCTTGAATGTGTAGAGTGCTGACAAATTCGTCCCTGAAAGATGAAAATTCAAATTTTGGTCCCTGAAAGTGAAAAAAGTGTGACAAACATATCTTTTCGTTAACTTTCGTCTGTTACCGTTAATTGAAAGTGAAAGAGTCTATGTGGCACATTAGGGATGAATTTGTTAGTGCTCTACACTTTCAGGAACGAATTTGACATCTCTCTATCCAAAATATAATTTAATCTTCATATTCTTTCTTTTTTAATCATTGCAAGTATAATAATAAACACTTAAAAATTAGGAAAGCAAACATAAGTTAAAATAAATATAATAATAAGCATAATATTGATTAATAAACATAATTTATTTGTTGCTTTGAAATTTCTATTGTAATAACATTAGGTAATGACAAAATCAAATTGAGTTTCATTTTTTTTTAAGAATTAACATAATGACTATACATTTTTGTTTAAGTCTCATATTTTGGGTAAAGTACCGTCACAATATAAATTTCAAAGCTAAAATATGAGATAGTATCTTACCCAAAATATGAGATTCAAACAAATTAAAATACATAGTCATTAAATTAATTGTTACAAAAAAATGAAACGCAACTTGATTTTGTCATTATCTAATGTTGTTACAATAGAAATTTCATAGTAACAAACAAATTATGTTTATTAATCAATATTGTACTTATTATTATATTTGTTTTAACTTATGTTTGCTTTCCTAATTTTTAAGTGTTTATTATAATTTTATACTTGCAATGATTAAAAAAGGGAGAATATGAAGATTAAATTATATTTTGGATAGAAAGCTGACAAATTCGTCTCTGAATGTGTCACGTAGACTCTTTCAATTAACGGTAACGGACAAAAGTTAATGGAGGGATAAATTTGTCACACTTTTTTCACTTTCAAGGACAAAAAATTGAATTTCCATCTTTTGAGGAAGATTTTGTCAACGCCTTACACATTTAGAGACGAAAATAACTATTTACCCTTATTTTAAATTATGGATTTTTCTTGGATTGTGAGCAATGATGAAAAAGAATTGGGTTGTGTGTGTTAATTTAACTTGTTTTCTGGTAGCATCATGCATGATTGATTTTCTACAAATGTTTCTACTGAAGAAATATAAAATTAAATAAGGACAGATTTAAACAACTCTTGGTTGAAGCAAAAGGTTAACTCGAAGCTAGAATGCCCAAACGTGGACGCAATAACATACCTTGGTAAAATAAGAAGTTTTATAACGGGTGTATAGCTGTAATCAATAATTTTTAAAAAAAGAATACATCCTGAAACGTAATGAAACGGATTAAAACAAATATTTTTCAGTAGAAGGAAAAAAGAAATAACTTGAAGATTTCATTAAAAAAATATTGTTTATAAAAAAAAGAGATTATGATTATGTTTGGTAAAAAGTTTCTTTTTACTGTGTTTGGTAAAAAGTAGCTAATGCATTATTTTAAAATTACAAAAAAAATGAAAAGTTAATTTTTAGTTGAATGTTAAAAATTATTAAATTAACTTGTTAAGTTATAAATATGTATAGAGAAATTATTTATTAAACTAGGTAAATAACTATATAATTTATATAATGTAATTTTACATTTCAGATTGGATTTTTCGTAATATAAATAGAGTGTAAGAAGCAAAATATGAAGGTGCAAGAAGGAACAATATACATGTTAGGGCAAGTCCAGCTTCCACGAACAGCCAAGGGGTAAGCCCAAACTTTGATCCAACAAGATAGAGGCTTAAAAGAAAATCAATAAATAAAAGAAAAAAATAATAGATAAATAAGGGAGGTTTTGTGGAAGTTTCGCCCTTTCTCATTTGGGAATCATGGGGCTTATTTGTGCCCCCACACAAATGGTACTGGAAGAAGCACATAGAGAAACACGATTCAAGCACAGTAAACTATAGATTTAGTGTTTTGACTAAATGGATCATTTGCCAAATTGAAGATTGCATAACATTGAGAGTTGCCTTGTTCTTCTTCATTTTTATTCTATTTTTTTATTGACATAAATGAGCCAATTTGAGCTCAAAATCCTCTTTTATTTTTATTCAAAATGGGCTTAAGGCAACCCGAAAAGAAAAACAGCAAAAAAGAAAGAAAAGGAAATTATGATTAGGGAGTTACTATTGGTCCCATAAAAATTGCTCTTGAACCCTACTAAAGGGCTGAATTTTTTAATTCTAGAATTATCTTTCCCACATAATCATGATTCGGTTGAATAAAATGCACAACTCAATTATGATTTCGCTGTTATATTATTTTTGCACTCCCTTATTATAACGAAATCATGATTTCGTTATATATTTTTTTCCTGCTCCAGATGTAACAACGAAAACACATTTGCGTTGTATAATACGGGAGTGCAAAAAATTACACGATGGAAATGTATTTCTGCATACAAAATTCAAAACAAAAAAAATGTTTCTGTTATGTAATTTTTTTCACCCCCTTTTTATATTACAAAAACGTGTTTCCATTAGGTATTTTTTCACAAAAAATTAATTGCAAAATTAAGTTACATATATTACTTGAATTAATTTTGATACAAATTATATTAATGACAACACACATTACTTTTTTTTAATAGTAATCAATAATTGTTACATAAATTATATTTTTTATTTAAATTTAATTTTTTATTCCAGAATTACCCTTCCCACAAAATCATGATTCAGTTGAATAAAATGCACAACTGAATCTTGATTTCGTTGTTATGCGATTTTTGCATCCCCCTTATTATAACAGAATCATCATTTTGTTGTATGTTTTTTTCGCCCTAGATGTACTAACAAAAATACATTTCGTTGTATAAAAAAGGAGTGTGAAAAAATTAGAGAATGAAAATGTGTTTTTGCATACAAAACCCAAAAAGGAACACAACAAAAATGTGTTTCCTTAGGTGTTTTTTCAGAAAAAAATAATTGCAGAATTAAGTTACATTTTTTACTTGAATTAATTTTGATACAAATTAAATTAGTGATTAAACACATTACTTTTTTTTTTAATAATAATCAACCTAATTTTTAGATAAATTATATTTTTTATTTAAATTTAAATTAATGACAACATAAATTACTCTTTTAATGTAATCAAAATAATTTCATAATTGATTTGTTTATGATTAATAAAGGTAATTCTTATAATAATTAATTTGATTACCTTTATAAATGATAACTTATATCTAATAAAAAAAAGATATTGAGTACTATTAAAAATGATAAATAAATTTAATTACTTTTAAAAAGTAACTTACATTTATAATTAATAAAAAATCATAAAAACGAAAAAAAAACACAACAAAAATAGGATTTCGTTGTATTTTTTCTTTTGTAATCCAAGATGCACTACAAAATCATGTTTTCGTTGCATAACAAGGGGTGTGGAAATTATATGCAACGGAATCATGATTCTTTTGCATAAATATGTATAGTGAAATTATAATTCTATTGAACGTAGTTTTTGTATCTCTTGTTATGCAACAAAAACACGATTTCGTAGTGCATTTCTGGGATGGGTAATTGTGGAATTTTGAGGATTGGGTCAATAGCAACTCGCTTATGGTTATTGTGATTAAGCTAGATTGGCCCAATGAAATAGGGATCTTTGTTTTGATTTCTTGTTTCCATTCTTCATTTTGTTTTCGGCTACAAACAAGTACTATAGCATAAAATTACAAGTCAATTACAACAAATATGCTTGATTTATCTTAAACAGCTCCTAATTTAGTAAAATGTATATTTTTAGCTAGATATCACTAAAGTGCATTTTTTTAAAGAGCGAGGCATTTGTGAAGCGTTAATAGAGATCTTGCACTGTCAAATAATTATAGTACAAGCCACATATAAAATGTGCTCCAAAGTGTTACTGAAACTGCTGCACAGGAATAAGTTGCAAACATGATAACTGAGCATTCACCTTCACCAGCTCCAAATAATTGAGTGATCGTACCTGGCACATTCATAAAATTAAGTATATTTCCAACTAAAGTCTATAGAAAAAATGGTTCAGATTTTTTCTAGCAACAAAAAGTGAACACTTACATGGATATATATGAAGCTTGCCAATAATTAGTATTGTAAATTCTCTTAAAAAAGGTATTGTAAATTACGCATTTAAGTTTTTGAGGAAAAATCACGCATTTAATAACAACTATATCATAGTGAGAGTAAACATATGCTCATGTGAAGTTAGATTTGTGCATACTATCAATGGATAGATGTAGACAAATTAAGAAATAATTTTTTATTTATAAAAATTAAAGATATATTAAGGAGTTTATAATAATTCAGACATTTTATTTAACTAATTGAGTTAAATCTCTTTGAAAATTAAGAAATATAAGTGGAAGATGTCATAAATTTTCAAGGTGAGTAAATTATTTATTGTTTTATTCAATGTGAGAATAATTTATTCATTTGTTTTAAATGGTATCCACTAGATAATTCAAATTGACATAAAAATAATCTCGCTGGGAGAAAATGTAAAAGAAATAAATTAAGTTTAACAATAATGAGGGCAATAATATTCCTTGATATATATATATATATATATATATATATATATATTTTGGCAGCGTATATGACTGCAAGGAGTATTCCTAATTAGTACCGAGATTAATTTCTTTGGAGGATATGTTATCACACATAAGGTAATTTGTTCCCTCTTAATTAGGTTTTTACCTATGCAAAAGTTAGGATTCAAATCCCTTACTATTTGCCTAAGGGATTTGAGTCTATTGTCACTTTGATCAATTAGTTATTGGTAAAAGTTTCATTCTATGCTACTTAATAATACATATGTGTGTCGGCGGGCGTGCATGTGTAAAAACTAAGAAAATAGAAAATTATAATGGAATTAATGTAATAACTTACTTTGGCCACAATTGCACATTTAAATTTCATATTCAACTTACTCATGGTTACTGCAGGAGGAAGGGCAAATTGAAGCAGCAAAAGAAACTCATATAATGGATCAGGATGGATCAATCCAAGACGAACAACACCTTTCACTACACCTATACCAATTGCTGGCAAGACAATACATCTAACCACCGTAACCCCAATAATGAGTGGAAGTTGCTTTCCTAGTCCATTCAAACCTGAACAATGCAACCAGTTTTGTCACCATATTTTTTTCAAATCACAACTTCTAAATTCAACTCTACCCTTATTGAGATTTTCATTTTGTTTTTATCTACCTTTGATAAGATTTGCTCCAACCAACAAAGTCATTACTGGAATGCATGCATACCTGCAAATTGGGAAAATAAAAGTGTGCAATCATATAATTAATGTACCTTCAATAACCAAACTTAGGTGCAAGGGACACTTACCCCACCATGACTACCGAATCCTCAACCACATGAAGAGGAGCATTATCCCCAACTAATAGTTTCCGAAATTGAGGGACTACACCAATTATTAAACCAATAATCTACATGCAAAGAAGGAAAAATGAAAGCATCTTTGTTAAGAACTAACAAGGTTTTGTTTTTTTAGAACTTAATTATCATAAGTAGCACATGACTAAGTTATTTTTAGTCATGATCAAGTGTTGAATTTGAAATGATTTTAAGATAAAATTTGCATGGGCCTAATTTTTTAAGTATTTTTAGCGTCATTCTTTAATTAGAGTTGGAATCTTGCTTCGATAATATATAATAAAAATTTGTATTAGATGGTAACATTGATTATCGAGATGAAACTCCAATTCTAATTAAGAAATACTAAAAACATATATGTAAGTTTTCTCCATAACTAGCATGCCTCATTCTAAACATCATTCCCATTGTGTTCAATGAATTGATTTAAAATAATATAAAGACTACAAAATAAATAAATACAATAATTTTTTTACTTACCGCTCCAATCGTGGAAGGAGTGAATAGTACCTTCAGGTTGACTTTTTGGACTAATATTATCAACTGGTTCATAATCGTTCTGTTTTTTGATACCTGTGAAACTCATTAAATTTATGATCATAGCTACTGTCAAATATAATTTACATAATATTATAATTGGATGAAGAGAAAGGGGTAGAAATTCATGTCATACAAAAAAGTAGACACAATTAATCTAGTTAAATTTAAACAAATGTACTTTATATATACCTCCTCTACTTGTCCATTATGCCCTGTACATTGAATTTCAAGGTGCTTCACATGATCTTCAGTTTGTGATCTATCATCAGCACTAACAAATGGTAATCCTGTGGAAAATGTTGAAGGGTTTTCTGGATCAGTTTTTGTTGTGGACACTGGATTTACTACTATGGAATTGTCATCAACTTTGACTTCATTGGAAATCTTCGGTGAATATAATCGAACAAGGTTGTATGCATAAGACCAAATGTAAACGGATCCTAGCTGAAAAACAAAAAAACATAGTTAAAAAAGTCTTAAATAATCATCAAAATGTCATCATGTTGTTTTATCCCTATTTCTTGTATAAACACTTCAAAATAGAAAATAAAGTAAAAATAAGATAACATGCATTTTTGGGATTATTTGCGAAAACAGAAAGAAAAAGACACAAAATATTGTTTCAAGCTAAACGGGTTCTTGAATTTCCAAATGTTTGAAGTTAGTGTCATACTGCCATTGATAGAGAAGCATATGCTAGTGCATTTTTGTAGCAAACGTTCACATCTCCAAAAGGACTGCCACTTTGTTTGCAGACAGCTGGAACTAAAATTATAGGCAAGTTTCCCAGATTTCCTGCAGAAATCAAGCATTTCAAATCCCAAATCATGATCCACATTAAATTATCTTGTATAGTAAAATTGTGAAGTTGAATAATATTTTTTCTATCTCATAATAATTATTGTGTAAGAAAAAAAGTTTCAAATAATTATCATTTTAATTTTTTAATGTAATATTAATTTTTTTTTCATTTATATCTTTTATAATATTAATAATGAACGATAAAATTTATAAATAAATTAATAATAAGATTAATTTTATAAATTTTCATTCTCTTTTATTTATTTATTATTTTTTTCATTTATATAAAAAAATCTAAGATAACATATATTAGGAGCAGAAGTTGTACTACATACTTTAAAGGTATTTTAAAGGTGTTTGTATCATGATTTCTAATTAGTTGAAAGTCATCATGTATGAAAATTATACTCTTAAATGCTTATGATGTATATGATATTGATAAGACAGAGTTTCAAATATACAAGTGATGAGACCTGCTGCACAGCACCCCAACACAAGGCCTTGAAGATGATGAGGAACTCTAGTTAGTTTAACAACTAGCAATCCAAGAACTGACCCAATGACAAATGTGAGAAGAATATTCACGGGCATGAACCACCTACAAAATTTGTAAAATCATCTATGCTAATCCATGGAGAATTTTTTTGAAAAGAAAATGTAGAAGTATAGCAAGAAAACAAACTTACAATATAAGCACGTTCTCTAAAGTTATTGTTTCAGCTAGGCTGCTACAAACTAGAGTTGGAGAAAAGACATAAAATACCATCTGCATGTATATATATAAGAAAAAGTCATATATATTAGTAAGTCATATTAGTAGCAACTAGAGTGATTTTTGAACATTATTGGCATGTGAGCTTGATTCTTGAAGAGTGTGTTGGAAAAAAAAAATTAAGAGTGAAGCTATTTTCGAAAAATACTTGGACTAGCTAGAAATTTTTTCTATATATATAGATTAGAATAATTATATTGAATGTCTTATTAGAGCAATAGTAAAAAATATACAAATAGTTTTCTTTATAGAAAATATTGAACAAGGAGCAATATGGCTTATAACAATTAATAAACTTGTAATTTTAGATAATATATAATATTCAAAATAAAATAAATTAAGAAAGAAAATGGTGAAACTTACAATATTGAGGTTTTTCCTGGCAGTTTCCCCGAGTATGTTAAAGCGATTTATAGCAAGGATTGTCCCCACAGCAGTAATCAACAACACCTTCAAAACTGGCAATAATGCAACAATGAAAAGCTTCCAAAAGTCCATGCTGTGTCTTCTTTTCTTTAACACAACTACAAACAAGTTGTAATCCTGTTATGTGAAGCAGGTTAATTTCAAATAATTAACATCAAAATGATTTACTGCAAAGTCAGCAAAGAACAATAGTTTCGATATTTTTTTATTAAAGCTATATATATATATATATATATATATATATATATATATATATAAAAGTACATTATAATTAAGCTAATGATATGATTAAATAATATAAGAAAATCTTGAGCTGCTCTTCAATTATATGAATCCATACAATATTAATACGCTAATTGCAGACATAATTCAATAATCAATATGTTTATGAATGTCACCAATATATATATATATATATATATATATATATATATATATATATATAAGGAATTTATTCCAACTTAAAATATAAAAAAAAATAAAAGTATTAATTAAATTCTTGCATGTTCATAAGCAAGCAAGAAATAACAATTTAGCTAGAATGAAAAATGCAAGAGATAGTGAGATACACAATGTTCATTTACCTGAGGCTTAGTTCTTGGCCTATGATCGAAGGTGAAGCTGGAGGGTTGGATGTTTTTAAAGGGACTTGGTGGCTTTTTAGTGGGTAATTATAAATATATTCATATGAACATAGCGCACTATCCCAAAAGTGGAAGACAAACTCGTTTTGGTTACCAAATATGGCACTCAACTTATTTTCTTAAGTCATATACTATTTCTGAATAGTTTAAATGGTTGGCCCTTTATTCACTTTATATATGCAAGAATTGGAAAAAAAAAAAGGGTCATATAAGACGATTAAGCACCTTAAGTTTGTCTTTATTTGTATATACAATATTCATCTAATAAAAAAATAAATTGATAATATACTATTAAGCAATTTTATTTGATGTACAAAGTTTATATATATCCATCCCAAAGTTCATAAGGAAGAACATTTGTTGGAGAAGATATTTTCTTAAATAAATCTCAGTCTATTAAAGAATTAGTCTCTAGCTTTTTATAAGTTAAACACACAAATATTATAGTTTTGTATATAGTTATCGTAGACTTGCCGGTTCCACTAAAAAAAAAAATCTATTAAAGAAAATGCATTAATAAAATATTTTTAACATTTCTTTATGTGGTATGATACCTCAAGTATCTTTCATCTTTTCATCTTTCATATGGAAAACAATTATGCTCAATTTTTTTTTAAAAGAAAAAAGATAATTATGCTCAAATTGAATAAAATCATTATATGTAATAATATTTTTACTTTGAGTATTTAATTAAGGCAACTAGATCCTTAGAGTTTGAACTCAAAATAAGTAGTTAAACTGATATAATCTTATAGCCGTTGATTCATGAAGATATTTTATTATTTCTTTCACCTCATCATTTAGTAGACACAAATAATGGTAAAAAACTAAAGAATTATTTACATTTATAAAATAATACATATGCCAATGGGATCATAATATTACTGGTCATGCAACTTCTGATTTGTTTGATTCATGACACAGCAGAATGAACAAAAGAAGCTTAGAAAGAGACAGACATGTAGACTAGGAACGCATATAATTAAAAACGGAAGTGATAGTAGGCTTAGGTGAGCACGTATTTTGTTTGTTAATGGAATTGCAAATCTGGAAACCGAATGGTCCACTACTTGAAACTTTGTAGTCTTGTAGAACTGTAGATATTCCACAATAATAATAATAATAATAATAATTCATGAATGCTATGAGCTAGAATAATGTTTAGCTATTCTCTTTATTTCTCACGTGCTACACTTACCTTATTAAGTTAGTTCCTTCTTTCATTTTTTACCACACACGTTCCATCATATATAGTCTCTTTTTCTTTCTCCTCCTTCACCACTCAAATCTTTCTCCTTCTTTCATTTTTTACCACACACGTTCCATCATATATAGTCTCTTTTTCTTTCCCCTCCTTCACCTCTCAAATCTTTCTCCTTCTGTCAAACCAAATTTGCTAGTTTTCTGTTCAAATTATTCATTAGAAAGGTACGTAAATTCTTTTTATTTTAATATATATTCACCTCCCGTATTGCTCAATTTAACTTTGTTAGGACTACGGACAAGGAGAGTCAATTGAGACTGATATATTTTTAAGAATTGATAAAATTAATTTTGAAAAACTAATATTAAAATAATTAATATTGAAAATACCATATTAAAAAGAATTTATTTGCGATTGATAATAATATTTATATGAGGGTTGTTAAAATAATTAATTTTATTTTATGGTAAAATAGAATTATTTTTAAAATTTAAACATATGGTTATGTTTTTAAAATTTTAGTAGTCTCGAGTTCAAAACTTGTTAATGTTATATTTATTTTAAAAATTGAGTTATTTGGTTATGTATTGATGTCTAAATTAATTTTGTATTATCAATTAATTATAAATTATTGTTTTTTGATTTGTACGATAATTAATTAATATAAAAGTTAACAAACTAATCATATATGATAAATTGTTATTGGATGAGTCGGATGCACAGGAAAATTCGATCTCTGTCCGACTAGGCTCTATGCTCATGTCTTCGAGGCATGGTGGTGCGACGCAACTTTGATCTCGAGGGGTGGCGCGGCACAACAGAGAGGGGACATGCTGATCTGGGGTGGTGCAGCACAACTTGGATAGGGGAGGGGTGCGGTGGGGTGCGGTGACACGGTGTAACAGGAAGGGGAGGGGTGTAGGGCTTTTGTGAGTGGGCAAAAGAAACATTCTCTACAATGTGTGTAGTGAGAATAGCAACACTCAAAGAAATGCCCATGAGTTCTTTCTCATGGCCCAATTCATGCTTATCTTGGCCCACTTCGAGCCCGCTCAGTTTAGACATTTCACTGCTATTTCTAAAAAAAAGTTAGACTCTAAAAAAAATATTATACTTATTTTCGTTAGTATAGTCTATGTTTAACATTTTAAGAAAAAAAATATTAACATAATATTTTTTTAAGAATAAAAATAATTAATAAATATATAATTACTAATGAATAATTTGGTTAGATAAGAAAAATATTAACATAATATATATTTTTAAAGATTATAGTGTTTTTGATATTTTTACCTTTTGCGTTGCCTTTAGTGTTCTATTCTTATTAATTGACCAATTTAAAGTTTTTTTAAAAAAAGGTAACACTCCATCAATATCTTAATAATAGATTACTTTTTTATAGGAAAAAATAGATTAGTTAAGTCTTTGGTATAGAACACAAGAAAGAAAAAAAAATCAACAAGTATTATATTTAAATCTTTTAAATGAAAAAAATATGGTTGAGGAGTATCATTCCATTAAAAGTGATCAATTAGATTTATGACATAGATTAATTATTAATAAAATTAATAGACATTTCACATCAATATCATTAATATTAAAAAATATATGACAAAAATAATTCATACTGATTAAGAAAGTTAGTTAATATTATTTAATTAAATCAATTTTAATAAAATTTCAATTAAATTAACAAAATCGTCTCATTATATAAGATAATTTTAGTTTATATTTATCTATTTTTGAGATTGGAGTATTTTTTTTCTTCTTATATTTAGACTTTAATTTATAATTTTTTTTTACGATTAGTTTATTTATTTATTTATTTGACGATTAGTTTATTTATAAATTTAAGTTTGAAATTTATTGAAATAGTTTAAAATAACCTGAAACTTACATTGACAAGTTTCACTAAAAAATTGTTGATTTTTATGGTGGGGGTTCAATTCCTCATTCCTCACGTCTCTATATTCAATTTCTCACCTTTGGACCAATGGCCCTTTGAAGAAAAAGAAAGAGAAAAAGTGATGATTATTATCATCTTATAGGCTATAGTCACCCAAATTCTAACAGAAAAGGAAGATAAATCTAACACATAATTACTCCTTTTAGAAGTAATCAAGTGCGAAGTTCTGTGTGATCTCTTAGACAATAATAAACATGGCTTCGTTATATGGTAGGCTTTTGATCCTCCACATCTTCATTTCCCATTTCACACCAAGTTCAAAAGGACTTCCATAAAATCTTTTTCTTAAGAAAAAAGAAAGAAAGAAAAAAAACACTTATTCTTAGTGATGGATTATATAACCTTATTTTACCACATAAGTTACAATGGAAAAGAGAGAAAATCTTACAGATATTAAGTTCCTCTTCTCTTCTGCGTTTTCTCCGTCTCTTCCTCTTTCTTTTAGCACTCTTAATAATGCCTATCTCTGTTGTCTATATCAACACACTTTCCTTCCTCTAAAATTATTCCTCACTTTGCTATTTATAGATTCAATTACTTTCGTGTATTCATTACATCTAAGGATTATTTATATAATAATTCACGGCAAGCAGAAGTTGTCTCATTATTATTATTATTATTATTATTATTATTATTATTATTATTATTATTATATGCGTGAAATATATAAAATTTTGTCAATAACTAATTTTTATCGATAAATTTGATAAATCACTTTTAATAAAATTTTCATCTTAACCACATTGAATTCATAAAATTCAAATTTTAAATTTTATTTAAAACAATTGATTCCAATTTTATTCGAACAAACATAACATAACATTTAATAAAAAAATTAATTCTAAAATATTTCATTAAAGAGTACCAACAAAATTTGACCTTGTGACCTAGTTATAAATAGTGTATGATTGTATGCCCACCTAAAAAAAGTGTATGATTGTACTACTTGAATTTAACTTATACAACGATGTATTTGAAAAAAAATCAATTTTTAATATAATATAATATTTTTAAAAAGATACTTATTTCAATATCCTTTAATTATAAAAATAAATCACGAATATTAATATTATAATTGTACTCGCTATTACATCTTTTAGTTAATCATCATCAAAATTTTTAAATTCTTTTGATAATTAAATAAAAGAAAGACAACACACAGTGCATAAATAATTTAAGAAATTTTTTGTGACAAACAATTAAGAAATAGTAATTAACAGTATAGCTAGTGATGCACATAATTATTGAAGTCGACATATTAGATGTACACCTGAGAATTTATTACCTAATAAATTATAAAAAGAATATTATTTACAGCATTAATTAGCTTTTGGCATGCAAGCAGGGTTGTGGTTTCCGTGTGTTGCAAGTTGAAATATATTTTTTTGGTTTGGGGCAGAGATCCTCCAATTAATTAAGTTAGACAATAATTTTGTTTGTCACGTGATTACATTTAATTCAAGAAAAATTTGCATACAAAAATGATTAAATAAAAATTTTTCATTAAATATTTTATTTTCTCACATCACATATAAAAATGACAAAAAGAATTAAGAGTTTGAAGCGAAGGGACGACGAATTGGAAGGTGTAGTGTTGGGTGGAGTCAGTGATGCTCACCGTTGATGTTGCTGTGTGCTTCCCTTGCAATAATGAGTAAATAACTACTTCATTCCTCACTAAGTAGCAAGTACACGGACACAAAAATATATGGTTTTTGCTATTTACAGTTCTCTCCTTTCTACTAAGTACACTCCTCTTTCTTTATTTTTGTAACGTAAAATTACGTAATTAACCTTTTCTTTTTTTCTGCACTACACTACACTCTGCAGTGCTTTGACACACTTTCCAGAATTCCATTATTCTCGAAACCTTCCATAAAGGTAAAAAAAATTTCCCTTTTGTTTGATCTTCTGTTCTGAAAAAAAAAAAAACGTTTAAGATATTAGGGCTTTGGTTAACAAATTGTCTGATTGGACAGATGTCTTTTTAATTTTTCTTTCTCATTTGCCTTCCTTCTATTCTACTATTTATTCACATAATCGTAAAATTGCATGAATAAGTGTCTCAATTGGTAGTGCCCATGAACTATTTGTGGAAATACCTGAGCTGCATTAAGCTATGAAATGGGTTTCATGTCTGCAAATTGAGGAATGTGCAAGTCTTGTCAGCTCGCTCATGTCAGTTTATTTGCCTTGTTGTTATTGTCCCACCTTGTAATTGAAATGGATTATTGGATTGATCGATGGTTATTGAATTTCCTTGATTTTCTTTTCTGGGGTAATGACTTGGTTCCTAGTGTATTATTTGATAAGATTGATTTGGCAATTGATCCCGTCCTTTTTCTGTTTTGTTTCAAGTCAGCACCTTTGACTTGATACAGGTTAGCAAATATGAGTGAAGAGTCTCATTCTAATGTAGAGGCTATGGATCTCTTACGTCAGTTTGAGGATATTCTCGAATCTGATTCTCTAATGTAAGGTTTAATGATGTCATGCGTATAATACCTGCTCTGATGCTTCAGAAACTTGTGAATTTTCTAGGATTCCTGTTAATCAATATGCTGTCTTCTAATAGCTTTAACCTTTTCATCATGAATGCTTAATAGTAAGATTTTAGTTTTTAGAAAACCATTACTAATTTGTTTTAGTAAATCTTGCAAACTTCTCTTGTATCAAGTCTATGGATGATATAACATATTGTAAGATATAACCTTGATTGATAGAATAACACCTTGTAAGCAATGTCTTGATTCTTTTTTGCTTGATTCAAGTAACTATATTGTGTTTCCTTTTGGATCAAGTGACGAGCTGGGCTTCATTCATCCATCCCAATTTCCCTTGCTAAAGGAAGAATCGGACATTTCGTCTAATTTATCTGATGAAGCTATCCATCAATCAGCAGACGGGGTAGTGATCTCTGAGGAATCTTCCAAACAAAACAACCTATATTTCTGGAACAGAGATCATAAATTGGGAATTTCAACTCATGTTCTTCTACCGTTATATAGAGCTGTTAAACACGTGTTTATGACTACATTTAAACAATACAGGATGTGTGACAATCAATCTGACACAGTTGGAATTTGCTTACCTGCTGCTTCTTCTTCTTGTGATCATCTTGAAAGTATACTTCTGAGACACAGCAAGTCTCTTCTGCTGCTAAGCTGTGACTTTATGACAGCTTGGAATTGCAGGTATCTTATCTATTAATAATTTTTTATACTCTTTTTTTGCGGACATCTATAAGTCAGAATAATAAGTTGACAGATTTCAATAAATTTTTTTTCAACTGCTTATGACAACAGATTTATTTGATAGCATTTTCCTTGTGTTCAAATGTCCAAATGATGACATGTTCATTAAACTAAAAGCAAAATTTTATTGCAGTCATAAGACATGCGATACTGTATGGTACTAAATGTTAGGTGCTAAAGAGTCAACAGAAGAAAAAGCTTAGTGTTGCACAAAATGTTACGATGTGTGAGGGAAGGTATAAGGTAGGATTTGTAAGGAATGCATTAAAGAGAAAGTAGGGATAACATCCATTGAGGAAATTTGCTAGGAATTTGTTACCAACTTCTCAAGTTTTTCTGTGCATATTGCAGAAAGTTAATAGTGTCCAAGAAGAAGCCCTCCATGTTTGTAGATGAACTTCTCCTGTCAGAACTTGTGCTCTCATATTCACCCAAAAGCGAACAAGCTTGGAATCATAGGTATAATGTGAAGCTTCTAATGGCTTTGTTCCCATCACTAAAAGGATATTATTTTTAGTATTATATAGATTTGAATGTTGAATTTTAATTGATCCTGAGGCTTTGGAATGTCAATAGCAATCTAATGTATAAAAGTATTTTATTTAGGCGGTGGGTGATCAAGTCAATCTCTGCAAACTGTTCAAATTTCAATGAGATTTTGGGAAAAGAATCTGAGCTGGTGGAAAAAATAGCTGAGGTCTAATTTCAATACAGGAACATTATACTGTTTAAATTGGAAACTTTTTATTTTATGTTTTTATGATTGATTGGCTTGCATGCATGAGAGAAGGATAATTGTTGCTTTTAGTAAACCTTTGTTTTGACCTTTGCTCAATACAAGGATATATACAAGATTCTATTGTAACATTTGGCATGTGTATCATGTTACATTTTCTTGTTGACACCTTTGACATTTCAATCCATTTTGCGTTGTAAATACGAAATAATCTCCAAAACATCTTCCTAAAGAAGGAAAAAAGATTGAAGGGGTGGGGGGGACAATACATCTGCTGATGATTATTTTTTAAGAAAGCTATCTGTTGATGATTTTAATTGATTTATATAATGCTTCACCTTTTTGCCATAGAGATTAGAGACTTCATGTCAGATGAAATATCATTTTGAATGAAATATCCATTTATTCCTTTTATGTACCCCATCATTTACAGAGATCAAAAATGAATTATCGTGCATGGAATCACCGTTGCTGGTTAATCTCATACATGACTATCAAACAGGTATTGATTCTATAATATGTATTTTTATTTGTTGCAAGTGTATGTCGTGAATTCTTGATCAAATTGCATGGTAGAATAATGAAATGGACTAGCAATTAGGCATGCAAGGATGTGCATATAGTCTTAAACTCCCAAAAGATACACTGTAGTATCAGTAGCATAGTTGTTTTCTCTTTTGGAAATGTCTTGTCACATGTGCTCATAGGTAGTTTAATTTACTCTGCTGTTGGAGCTAAGGGATATATTAACCCAATTATTCCATGTTTAGTTGGATAGAATGGGCCCATTCCCATTTTTGGTTAGCTCCTCTGACGGGGATTGAACATTCCAAAAACTAAAGGAATAGGTATTCCATGAAAAGTGCTGTAATCCTCATTATATTTCACCAAAGTATGTATAAAAAATGGCCCATCGCAGGTGGACCACTTGTTCCGTCCCAAAATCTTTTCGGGACCAAATTTTGTTTTCTAAAGCAGCTAATATTTGACTGAAAAAAACAATTTTTTTTTTCATTTTTATTTTAATAATAGTATATCAAATATAAACATGTAATGGAGTCAACTATTCAACATTCAATTACGTTCCTACTCCCTCTCCCATTGCCACTCCATCAAAAATCTTTTCATCAAATGAAATATGAACTTACTTGTCATGGACTTAATGAATGGTTCTCATGAAGCTTTACCTATTTAGGTTCTGTATGAATTAAAGAAATCCAGAAGCTGGGCTGCACTGCATGTTGCTGATAATTGTTGTTTTCATTATCGCAGAGTAAGTTGTGATTTACTTGCTTGAACCTGATACTGAATGTTTATAATTTCCAAATTATAAACACTTTTAGTTTTGAGTAACAGACCATAGTTTTGTATGTCCTTTGATGAGCTTAGGATTCTGTATTACATTGCAGCGACTATTACTGAAATTTATGGAGAACCAAAATTCTGTGGAAGAAACTGTATCTTGTGGTCATAATGCTGATATTGTCCAAGCCTTGAAGGTAATAATTGTACTCATTTATTGTACATGATCTGATGGACTCTTTATAAGTCTGTTATACTATGTTTGGATTGATTTAAAGGAATGGAATGGAGTGGAATGAAATGAATGATCAATTGATAGTGGTTGACTGGTTGTTGCAGTTGGGTTGCTGCTACTGAGATGTTGTAGTGGCATCATGTGATGTGATCTGCAATTTGAATCTCTGGCTTCAAAATAGGATGGATTGAAACCTTGTGGATTGTATTCCTTTCCCTTCCCTTACATTCCATCCAATACTTCTATTTTTCTTAACCTCCAATTTCAAACAATGGTATATGATGATTTTTTTCCATTTCATTTAATTAGACCTATCATTACTCATTAGATATCAAAATATAGCCTCAGTATCTCATCTTAAGGGCTTAGGATTGAACCCGTACCTTTGATTGTTATCTAATTGCCATAAAACTAGTGCATGTTGCAGGATCTTATGGGCCTTTGGTGGTTTATATTATCTTCCTATCACTAGAAATGGTAGCAGAATGAGTGAATTAAGACATTAAAATTTGTAATTAGCCTTTTAGGTTTCTAAGAGCCATGAGTTTCAAATGTTCAAGAAATTCGACACGAAGCACTAGAATTTTTTTAAAACAACTCAGGATATAATGTACGTGAGATATGAAACTTTTACAAATGACTGATTTGGTATTATTTAT
Organism: Glycine tomentella; assembly: GCA_007407185.1. Taxonomy (NCBI): domain Eukaryota; kingdom Viridiplantae; phylum Streptophyta; class Magnoliopsida; order Fabales; family Fabaceae; genus Glycine; species Glycine tomentella. Next base: position 198,438 of record PYAF01003435.1, on the reverse strand, counting down.
TCTAAAATTCATGAATGCTAATAAAAAACTTTTGAGTTGAAAAATGAAAGGCAAAATAAAGTTAGAAAAGAATGCTTGTAAATTTTGCAAACTAGTGTGCTGCTCCAAACAAGCGAAGCTCAATTTAGGCACTCTCCAAAATATGCTCGACTTACTATAACATCATGATCATACTGATCATGTTTTTGAATTTGAATAATTCTTTTTTATTTCTTACTTGCTTTACTACTTTAAATGATGATCTTGATAGTTGTAATATATGTCAGAACTTGGTTTTGACAACACTTTATCATTGAAATATTCAATGTACTACTTACTGCACGAAAAGATTGGGCAGCATGTGTTTTCTTCATTGAAATATAGAAGGGGAAAACAAGAACTGCAGATTGGCTAATTGAATTGACATTACTGTATCATCTTGGCCTCATATGACTAGTACTATCAGTACACAAATGTAGTTTTTAACAATGTGGCAATTCTGATTTGACAGGATGAACTTGATTGGAATGAAACATTGATAAAACGTTATGTTGGAAGAGAGGTAGGTGACCTTTGTTAATAATTTGTTGTTTCTTATTGGTCAATGGTCATCATCATTTGTCACTAAAATGATTCCTGGATCAGCTGGAGCTTTATAAATAATCTCTTCATTCATTATTTGTAGGATTTTTGGATTCTTGAAATCTGAGAATATCATTTTCTTGTCTTTTAACATATTGTTATCTTTTAGTGATTTATGGTTCCTTGAATTCAAGTGTCTATTGTATTTCAGTAGTTTTCGTACAAGTTTAGACATTCAACATTGCTCATTTTTAACAGGCTCTATGGCTTCATCGTCGCCTCCTTTCCATGTGGATAAATAATTTTCTACTTGATTCTGGTGATGCATCCTACCACTCCAAGGAGGCAATCAGCATGCATCATGACTTTGACACCTTTCTGCAGAATGAATTATGTCTTCTCCACTCCTGCTCAACTTTTGTTGTTGATGATTTTGTGGATGTCCAAGCTCAAGCTGCATATTCTGCTTGTTACATACTGTGGTTAAAAGTGGTATGTGGATTAATTTTCATTTAAACTTTACATTTTAAGACTGCTTAGCTGCACTGCTTTCTCTGATGTCTTATGTATTATATGCATCAGCAAATCGCCAAGCCTCTGGAGAGTAAGCTCTTAGAGAAGATAAAAGATGTAGATCTGAAGACCTTGCTGGATAAGTCATGCCCAGAGAGATCCTCACTGTTCAATTACTTTATGAACTAGATGGAAGCATATGAGCTATGTGGATAGAGAGATCCTCTAATGTGCACCTTTCTCTTTAGAGGGTTAAGTGCCAAGTTTTTATAACTCCACACATGTATTTGAAAAAAAAATCCATAGAAAGTTGCTTCATAAGAAGTATTTTTTGTGATTAAACTTGCCTAAAACAACTCAACTGCACCTCTGATACTCTAGTCAAGCTCTTAGAGACTCCTATATCTGTAATGGTAAAAAAGGGATTATGCAAGCTATAACTAACTCACATACTTGGCAACAAGTGTGGGAAGCATGGTGGTAAAGTTAGAGGCTGCATGGGATATAAGGGAAAAGGCCGGGGGATAAAGGTAGCCAATCATTTGGGTAGTTGTGGGTGGCTGTTACCACACTCCAGAGAAGTTTTCGTTCTCTGAATTCATTCTTTCATTCTCAAAAAATTAAGTTTGTAACACCCTGAAATTTGTTTCTTAATTTATTTTGCTACACTATGCAAAGTTACACTATGATAGGCTAGACAGTGAAAATTTGTACTGAGTAATTAATTTTGTGCCTGTGTGATTCAATTAATTCTTTGTATAATCTTTATATAATTTTTGTGTTATATAGATATATATATATATATATATATATATATTTTTAGTATAAATATTTGTTTAGCTTAGCTAACAGAGATATGGAAACTTCCTGAACGAAAATTTCATCCGTGACAAGATTGTATTGTGCACTGAGTGATAGTGTAATTTAGCTCTGCGTGAGGTTTACTTTGGTTACGCGTAATCCTAGGAAGATTAGCACAATAGTTAAGGTGTTTAGGATAGAATTTATTAGTTTTGATATAAAACAAGAATACTCATTTTTGACAAAACTCTACTTTAACTTTTTTGAGTAATTTTTTTAAAAGTGTAGCACACCAAATTTGGTAATGGAAGGCATGACTATACATAGCTGATCAAGGTCATTCAATGTGTCAAATTTGGTCAGTAACTAGATCCTACACAATAATCCAATGGACCATGCTCTAAGCTTCTTTTACAAGTTTCATTTAAACTCCAAAAGCTCACAAAAGTTGGTCATTCTTCTTTCAAGCTTTTCCAAGTGTTCTTTAGCCCTTCCTCCATCAAGCTTAAGTAAATGACTTCCATTTTCAATTCTAAGCTTGATTTTCACTTCATTTTCATGCTCTATTCTCACTTGTAGTTTCAAAATCTTATTTTTGCACTCTTGAAGGTTGGAAACTTGAATTAAAACTCCCTCATTCTTTTTTCTAAATTTGGTGGAGCATCATCAAGGTAGGGAAGTCTCTCTAACTCTAGAACCCTATTCTTGTTGTTAAACTTCCTTGAATATGTTGTGGTCTTGAAAATTTTGTATTATTACCCTGTTCTGGATCTGTGTGCTGAGCTGTTTTTCTTGAGATATTGATGCCAAAATGAGTTCTTTGGGTATTAAAACCTAGGGTTAGACTAAAGGTGCGTCTAAAATGCATTTTTCTAGAGAAAGTTATGAACAAAACAAGTTAAGGAGATTTTTAGGAAGCCACAATTTTAGCACGAAATCGAAGTGGTTAATGTTGCTGCATGGACTGTTTTTCTTGAAGTTTTAACCTAAAAAATGAGTTTGTTATGTATGAAGATGCAGGATAACACAAGGTTTAGGAAAAAACCAATTTTTAGAGCACCTAGAAAATCCAAATAAAGTTTAGGAACAAAATTTGGTAAACCTGGACAGCAGGGGAATTTTGAGTATTAGATGATTTAATTTAGTGATTATAAGCTCAAAAATGAATTTAGAACATGGAAAAACCTAAGGGAAGAAGTAAGGAGTGTTAAAATTGATTTCTAGAAAAATTACAGGACAATAGATTTAGATGAATAAAATCACTAGAATTGAGTGCTTTGTATTTTGCATTTCTGAATGACATGATTGAGCATGCTGGATCTTTTATTCTAAATTGTTATTGTCTTGAATGAATAAGACCACTATTATCTTTGGTGCGTGAATTTTATTTTGGTCTAGAACCCTAGGATAGCCACTGAATATCAGTAAGACCGTAAGAGTGTGAACTCCGACAAATTTTATCTGTGATGTGTGAAATTTATATTTTTGATTATCTTAGCCGTTACATTGTTCGTGAATCAATGTGTTACATGTTCTTTTTATTACTTGAGAGATTGAGATGGGTTTCATGAGAATAATATGTATGATCGATGCTCACCTATATTTCTTGTTGTGTTAATGTTTGAATATGTTTGTCATATATGGTACGAGGGCTACACACACAATGCAGAGATAAGAGCGAGAGGACCAAAGGAAGAGTAAGGAACTGAAGGTTCTATGCCATCTGTGAATGGTGAAGTTGCGTTGAGAAAGTGGTTGATGGAGAAAGATGCATTGGGGTGTAGTGGGCAGAAAGGTGCATGGGACTTAGGGGAATGATCGAGTGGTGACAACCCGACATTTGGTGCACTCATTTGTTACAGAGAGCTCACAAGCCTCACTTTGCTATCCTTAACGGGCTTTGAGATATGCCTTTTGAGTTGGGGTTGGGGATCGATGTACATTGTATTTGCATGTGGTGATCATTCTTGACTGTCATCCACATAAAAGTGTAAGACCATCATGACTTGAGAGACTTGGTGGCAGTGGATGGGCCCTATTGTGAAACAAGTGGAATAATTATGTGCTTAGGACTCAAGAGCGTTGTTTTCTTAGACAACCACACGCAGGGCTTACATAGATTGTATACTATGATATTGTTTATTGTTTGTTTGTTATTTATGGCATTTAAGGAGTGGGGGACTCACCCCTACAACCAACAACTTTCAGGTTCAGGAGATGTCGAGGGAGTTATGCCATCTACGAGCTTGGCTTAGTATGCAAACAAAAGGAGTGTGGCCGTTGATAATTGCTAAGCATATGTAAAATTACATGTAAATTACTTACCAATCATATCTTCTTTTCTTTTTTTAATGTTTTTTTTTTGTTATTAAAATATAGGAATTAGCTTCTTCTGAACTTTTATCCAGTGGATGCTTTAACTAGTTGATTTAAAGTGTTGGTTGTATTTTTGTAGAGTTTCAATGCAAGGGCATGGAAGGTGGAATTCAAGTTCTGGAGCTACTCGCTCAGCGCGCCACAGACTCGCTTAGCGTGACAACAGCTACTTGCTTAGCACGACAGACTCGCTCAGCGCAAAGGCCCGCTCAGTGCGACTAACTCGCTCAGCGCATGACTACTTATCTAGCTGGACATTTTAAGGTGCGCTCAGCGCACACCATGACATTGGACTGCGTTTAAGGCAAAATGGAGGGGAAAGAAGGAACATTCATTCATTGAGACACTTTCACTTGGGCAAAAAGACATCAAGGAGCTCTGCTAGGGCGGGAAGGAGGGATCCTTCAACACCATTGGAGCTACCTTTCCACCTCATTCCCCTCCATCACATTCTCTTCCATTGCCCTAACCTCCATTGTTGTAAGCTTTTCATGGAAATAAGAGGCTAAAACCCCTATTGTTGGGAGTTCATCAACCGAACGCTTTGATGTAGATATTCTAACTATCTATTCAATGTAATTTGCGCATTATTGTTGTTTTTCTGAGCTTTATTCATGATAGTGGTTTGATCACCCATTTGTATGCTTTGTTTAGATTTTAATGCATTGGAAAATGGTTAAATTCCTTAGAACTGAAAAACGCTTCTAAATATATCATGTCTAGGAATAGAATGGTTTGTTTAGGTTACGTTACCATCTCTAATTGTAATGCAAATCGGTTAACGTAACTCTTGAGGAATTAAGGGTGAAACTTATAATGACCAAGCCAAAAAGAAATTACAATATTTTGTCGCAAAAAGCGTTAGTGACGGAATTGGTGACGGCTAGTTGATGGCGCGAATAGCGGCAGATGCGGCACCTTAGCGCTAGGATGGCGCCAGTAACACCAGAAGTGGTGCGGTTAGCGCCGGAAAGCCAATTTTCTCTGGAATCTAGTGCAGTTAGCGCTAGAGTGGCGCGCTTAGCGCCAGGACATGGGCCCAATTGCACGAATTGTGAGCCAAAACCTCAATCTTCTTCCTCCTTCTGCATTTTCTGCCATTGACAAAGGGGAAAAGCTCCATAATCCTTCAACCATTGACCAAAACACTTCACTTCCAACATGAAAGTTGAAGGGAACTACTCAATGAGCTAGATTTCAACATCACTTTTCTCTGAAAACCATCAAACGGAGAGATCGTTTTCTCTAGGTAACTTCACAAAACTTGAGTTTGCGGGGAAAAGAGGCGATTTACGGACACCCAAGCTTGGAGAAGTTGTCCTCTAGTCTTCCTTGTCGATTTAAAGGTAAGAAACACAAATTCTACCGATTATTTAAGAATTTGTTCTTGAAGTGAATAGTGACCCATTTGAGTTAGAGCTGATATTAGGCTTAGGTCCTTTGGAAAAGTATGCTTGGAGGTTGTTGTGATGAAGGTTTAACCTTGAAATATAAATTTTATGGACTTTGGAATTTGGCTCTGAGGAATGTATGAGTAGGATGAATGTTGGTTAGATTGATGATATTATGATGTGTATGAGCCTTTGTGTCTTCACAAGATGTGTTTAGGAGACTATTTAAATGGTGAAAATGTGTTGAAGTAACCGTTTTAGCCACCTTGATAATCATTGAAATGTGGCAAGGATAGAGTAGGAACTCTTTGAATTGGTTGATGCAGAGTCTTGGGGAGACTCTAGTGCCTTGATTAGGCTGAGATAGATCTTGTTGAGGGTCTGCAAGTCACTAATTAGTTGACTATTCCTTATAACTTGAAAATAGAGGAAAAAGAAGTTTAGATGGAAAAGAATAACGTTTCTTTTCATTCTAACGGTTGAGAACTGTTGATGATTGTTTGTATGTCTTTATGTAGGGCATGATTCAGAGATTGTTGGTGGTTGTGACCACGAAGTCAGGAGAGCAGGTGTAGCGCTTAGAGCAGGTAAGCTCTTTGTTCTTGGGAGTGTTTCCCATTGACTGTGTTCCACCAGATTCCGAGGGAGTGATAGTTATTGTATGTCATGATACATGTGTATTGGGATTGTGTGTTACTGCTTTTATTAAGAACATGTATATGATGTACACTGCGATGATATGTTGTGTAATTGATGAGGTTCTCTGGCCAGTAGAATAGACTAAATATGACTTCCCAGGGAGTCAAAGTAATGTGGAACAACTCCTTGTGGTTAATTGATATAAAAACCTGAAAGAATGTACCCATCGCGGATGATCTTCTCTTGGAAGAGTCATATACGTGTGAGTGAATCCTGAGAGAATGTACCCGTCGCGGATGATCTTCTCTTGGAATAGCTATATAGGTGTGAATAAAACCTGAGTGAATGTACCCGTTGCGGATGATCTTCCTCAGACAATGTTATATATGTTGTATGTCTGAGAGAATGTACCCGTCGCGAATGATCTTCTCTTGGAATAGACATATACTTGTGAATTAGATATGCGTGTGTATGAGATATTGTTATCTATATATACGTCCAAATGAGATAGTGAATGAGATATTATGTCATCTATATATATATATACTTGTGAATTAGATATTATGTTATCTATATATTCTGTTGTGAATGAATCCTGAGAGAATGTACTCGTCGTGGATGGTCTTCCTCAGGCAGTGTTACATATATGTTGTATGTTTGAGAGAATGTACCTGTCGTGTATGATCTTCCTCAGACAATGATATATATGTGGGAGTAAAGTCCTGAGAGATTGTGCCTTCAGTGGATGATCTTCTTCAGGCAATGATATATATATATATATATATATATATATATATATGTTATATCGGTGTTGCATTCCTGATATTGGTGGTGCCAAACGGAATGACACGTGTGTTGTGATATACGTCAGTGTTATATATATATATATATATATATGTATATGTTATATCTATGTTGCATTCCTGATGTTGGTAGCGCCCAACGGAATGACATGTGTGTTGTGATATACATGTGATGTGTTTGATGAGAGCCATGATGGCTAGATGGTGTGATGCCAATTTTAATGCTATATGTCATGGAAGTGAACCAGGGGAATGAGACCTCCAAGAACCCTGAGTTTACTGAGATTTTTATCTTACCCCGTGTGTGTGGGGATTATCTGTTGCAGGTAATGCTCAGGGAGCGGATGGTGGATCCCAGGGCAAGAGGCCCGAGTAGGGACTTGGTTCTGTGTGAATCCTAGGCAGATTATTTTGAGAGCATGTTGGCTCAGTGTTTTGGTTATGCCTGTATTTGTACCCCTGAGGAGAAGATGCACAGTTGATGTATATTGTGTATATGTTGAAATCTTGAGAGATATTGATGTATGTTGAGAGGACAGGGTATTTGATACCTTCTTGTTTTGTACAACCATGGTTGAGAACATTTATTGATACATCTGTATATGGCTGATTTGGTCCTCTCATTGAATGTTGTTGAGAGATCACCACACATAATGTAAATATAGTTTTGTTATTGACGTATGATGACGTCATTTTGTTTTTGCTTCCGTATTGATTAGTTATAATTAATTGCTGCGCTTAACGACCATAATTGAATGTTAATGAACCGAATGCATACGGGGCTTTACAAAACTAAGTAATTTAGGTCTAGCACTTGGGGAATCAAGGTTAGAATATATTCGTAGATAAAGGCGATCGTATTTAATGTTGAATAGAGAAAAACTTTTAATATTGCATCAAAGTTAGTTCCGGCTAACGAACTCCCAACACCCATTGCATCGTATTTCAACCATCCGCATCATTCCAAGTGTTTGTGCTTCTTTCTTTGTAGTTATTACGCTTTAGTTTACATTAAGTACAATTTAATCTTATGCCAATCATTTTACCAATTAAATCCTTTCATTAATTACTTAACGACAAATGTACATTAGTCCTGAGTACAAGCAAAGTTCCTATGAAAATCGACATTCGGTCTTATTAGATCTTTATTACTTGGATATTTCGGTGTGCTTGCTGAACCGTTAACAACTGTGTTAGGGTACACACACATCACTTTACATGTGTCACACTCTAGTTGCACATGGAGCCGGTAGATAGACCAGATGTCATGCCCATCATGATCGATCACTTTCGGTACTGCAACATTCCTTGGGGATTTACTTCACATCGACAACTGGAGTGGTTTGAAGACATCAATTTTTTTTGGGCATGGAAGTGTCTCATGATGCTCAAGAATTCATAGTAACCTCAGTGAGGTTTGATGCAAGAGGTAATGTCCTGAGTTGGAGATTCGAGTTAGTACGTCCCATGCGGGTCACTAAGGACTGGGGAGATCACACTGATATGACGCCCGAGGAGGAGAAGGAGTATCACAAGCTTCTATGAGACTTAGAGCTTCCATTTGAGGAGGAGGATTGATTACCTTCTTGTGTCTATATCTTAGTTGTAGTTCAGTACTTTTAGTCGGGTAGTGATATGCTCTGATCCTAGATTCTTATTGATATTTTGATGATTTTTTAGGGACGAGATCTTCACTATAAATGTATATTTTTTTATGTAGCTGATGTATATCAATTGTTTCACCACTTTTACACTTTGGGTTGTATCCAAATTTCTTCTAACATGACACTATTTATTTGCTTTATTTATGTATAAATCTACATTCATTTAGTTACGGATTTAATTGTAATGTGAGAACTTAATGTTGTCCAAGCAGCACACTTATTTTTACTTATTTGATTTTATCCTATTTATAAAGAAAAAAATTGATGATATATTTTACCAACTTAAAAATAGAAATTAAAAATTAAGAATGTGTATTCTGCAATATTATTATTTAAATAGTTTTGGGGAAAAAATTCGGAAAAAGTATTTAAGGTGTTACAAAGTTCCTATCAAAAACAATTAAGGTTTCGTAGAAGAGCTAAATTGTATTAACTACTTTTTTACTATGTATTTCATTATCTAGAGGCTTCTCACTATGCGAAGTAAGAGATGAATATTGTACGCAACTTTACCTTTGCATATGCAAAATGGTTGTTTCTGGATTCGAGCCCATGACTAACAAGTCATCAAGACACAACTTTATCGCTGTGTCAGGGCTTGTCCTCGTAATTTGTATTAACTACTAATAAATTTAGGGTTAGCTGTAAATCTCTGAATTTGAGCTGATCTCATGTCATGAAACAGTAAACTTGACCATTTTATGGCTCTTTGGAAAAAAAATGACACACATTTATTTGTTTGTTACTTCAATGTCCTGTTTAGAAGTTTTTCCAAGCATATTTTCTTGCAACACTACGAAAAGTTTACAAATAAAATATTTTACTTTTCAAATAGAGAGGTGTAAACAACATTATTGTAACACAATAGGTACAAGAAAATTAAGCAGATACATTGTTGAAGTAAAACCTGTAGTCTGACATGAGACAAAGCCATAATACAAGAAATTTAAAGCGTTATATGGCATCACAATGATGATAGATAGCAGTCACAAAGTATTAGACAGTGTAGTGTCCGTTCATGGCATCAATGTCCAGACCCCTTAGCTTGGCAAATGATTCCACTCTACCTTTGAGAGTGTGAAGCTCTCTCAGCCTGCATCACAAGGAAGAAAAGTAACAATTAGGGGGAAAAGAAAAATCATGGAAAGGTAAAAGAAAAAAACTATGAAACAGTTCGAAGATGATCAAAGACACCGACCTTGCTATCTCTGCACGCCTCCTGGCCTCTTCTGCCAATGTATTAATTTCTCTGAAGGTGTGCTTGTCTGTAAACCCTCTAGACTCAGCAGTTTGGAGGCCATGTAAGGTTCTCTGCTCGGTTGCCCATGCAGCCTCACGAGCTTCTTTACCAAAGTCATTTTTGTTGATGAATGCAGTCTGTTAATTTGCACCAATAAGATGTCATATAATATCACCATATAAGTACACTAATCATTCTGGGTCTTAGAGACTGAGTCTATAAAAAACCACCTGACATACTTGAGTTTTGAACCCATTTTTTGTTAGACATAAGTTCATTTATTCTACACACAAATTTTTCCTGAAGTTTTATAACAGGTTCAGTCATTATACTCACCCTTTGGTTTATCACTGTATTCCAAGCCCTTCCACTTAGTGCATAACGAACAGCAAACTTTAAAGGATCTAGAAATAGATAAGTTATGACATTGTATAACCATATGACTCCTGTCCAGCCCCAACCAATACTTTTGATTCCAGCAAGTCTCCAACTGAGAGTGGCAGATACAACAGTTGCAATCTGTTGAGAATATAGTGAAATGAAACAGTTAGGCTTCCCACCTGAGAAAGTTCAAATAGTTTTAGAGGTCTGAATAATAAGTAATACAGGAAGGTTGAGAAAACGATGTACCGCTTGAGCAATGATGAAGGCAGTGACAAGCAAAAGACCAGGTCTTTCTGTGTAGGACCAACCCCTTGAGCGTGTCACGAAAATTAAGGCTTGACTAATTGTACTGACTTGAAGATAGACAGCAGATCCCAACATTCTTTTGGTTGGATCTTTGATAGCAGCATCTGGATTGTAGTGAAAGTGTTTCACACCAAAATGGTCCTGGGCAGAATACATTATCATCTCATTGCATGAAAGAATAACAGAGTAGTGGACAACAACTGGAAAGAAGATACTTACAGGAAAGAAGTTTGTTTCAACAACTATATAGAAGAAGATCACAGTCATTAGAGCCAGATAGCTGCCAAGAACGATCCCAGTTGTAAAGATTTCACTAAGCTTCCAACTATCAGGAAGTGGAGAAGGCTTAACCCTGTCTTTAGATATTGTCATGATGGTACCTACAAGGATGCTAACAAGTCAGGGGATACAAGAAATAAAGTATTTCATGTAATGAACATCAAATTATAATCAGATTAAGATACTATAAAGTAGCTAATATTACCATCATTGAGAATGGCAATGACAAGAACCATAAAGGGAGGAAAGTCAAATTTCCAAAAGCTGTTCAGTAACATGAAACCAAGCTGAAATGGTAAAAAAACAAAAAACTGAAAATGAGAAGAAGGTTGATGATCAGGTTCATTCTGAATATATTCTTTATGTACAAAAAGCTTACCACAATACGAATAGTGATAGATATAGCATATATCTGCAAAGGAAAAGGAATAAAATAAAAATCATTATTTGTTGTCACACTAAGAAATATTTTCATTTTCATATGTTGATAGTTGTGGGATTACTGTGTAATTTTTCATTCTCTGGAAAATCGCACGGCTAGTTAAAACTGCACTTATGATCACACTCAACCCGGGTTCTGTTAGGACTATGTCAGAAGCACTTCTGGCTGCATCTGTAGCATCTGCTACAGCAATACCTATGTCTGCTATCTTTAGGGCAGGTGCATCATTCACCCCATCACCAGTCATCCCACAAATGTGCTTTCTAGCTTGTAACCTCTTCACAATCTCATACTTGTGCTCTGAGGAGAAATACATATTATCAGAAATTGAATAAGACATTAAAGTAGAGCACCCTTTTGATCACTGCTTTATTGGCTTACCAGGAAAGACTCCAGCAAAACCATCAGCATTCTCAATGAGATCATCAACGGCGACAGTACCCAATCCATCTTTATTTTCACCAAGCAGTGATGAAGAAGGATACATGTTAGTTCCCATCCCTAGACGCCTTCCTGTTTCCTTACCTATTGCAAGTTGATCACCTGAAATGGTTTTTGTTGCATCATAACATGAGCATCTCTGATCATAGTTTCTTATGTACACTAGAATTAAATCAGTGACACAGAACACAAGGACAAGTCTATTATAGAGGTAGAATCTCCCACTAGTAGACAGAAACTATCACAAACTTTTTCCTATGTTCACTATAATACCCAATGAGATAGGTTTTACTTTAGAATTAGAAAATTTCAAGGTGTTGGAAAGGTAGCTAGATGTCATGTTAACCCACCAATTTTAATTTGATTCTTTTAAAGGCACTTTCTTCACTTCTCCATTGTCTTAGACACATTGTTTTGTAAGAATAGTCTAAATAATAAAAATTAAAAAATTAATGAAATCAAGGTTGTCATTTATCTACCAGTATGGAAACGATTAGGATTATTCTGGTAGTCCTTCTAAGCACAAATAAAATTTCTTTAAATAAAAACTAACACTAAGAAGAATATTGAACAGTGGTAATACAAGAATAAGTTTTCAAAATAGCTGGTGACATTTATAATGTTTTCCATCCAACACAACTTATGAATTCACTTGAATCATGCATAGGTTTTCGTCTTGAACTTGTTTTTTCACAGAGAAACATTGCCATAAGAAAATTCATATTGTAAATGAAACCAAGATATTTGCAATTGCAATACTCTTAAACGAATATCAAGTAATGGTGACGCATACCAGTGATCATTTTTACACTCACGCCAAGATCAAGAGCTCTTCTAATTGTTTCTGCGCTATCATGGCGAGGAGGATCGAAAAGAGGGAGAAGGCCAACAAACTCCCATGGTCCTCCTGGACTGTCTTTAGTTCCCTCAGGTACTTCCTAAATTGGAAATAATTCCATTGCTATAAAAAAAATATACACAGTGATATACTGATGAGATGATGGAGAATTCGTAGGACATAAACCTGACGGGCGACTGCAAGAGAACGAAGTCCACGTTCTGCAAACTTGTCAATAACTACATGAACCCTCTGTTGGATTTCTGGTTTGTTATGTGCAAGATTGAGAATCTACACATCATAAGAGTTAAATAATGATCAAACAAATGTTACTCTAGTAGGTAGTATGGTTCTTTAGAGTCATTATAATGGATTATGTACTACCTGCTCTGGTGCACCTTTGCTAACTCTCTGCATTTTACCAGAAGCATCAAGGTATGTAAGTGCAGTTCTTTTATCAGTTGGATTGAATGGAAGGAAGTGAACTTCTTTTATTCCAGTTCGTGCCTTGCAAAATTAAAGGACCATTAGTAGACTAACCAAATTTCAACTACAGAAGATGGTGGAAACTTGCTTTGCTGAATGCTACAATTTGAATAATGAAAATTTCTTGTTTGTTAATGCATGATTTTTTTTTTTTTTTTTTTTTTAATGTGTGATAGTATTAATTAAGCTATCATCTAAGAATTTTTTTAAAAGAATGTGGAATTCACTGCAGAATGAAATGGGAAAAGCTTTCAGTGTTGTTAATCTAATAAGGCATCTTTGAACTTGTACCTCCTTTGGGTCTGCTAACATCGAAACTATAGCACAATCAATTGCATCTTGGTTCTCTAGCCTTGATGCTCTTGCAGCCATAAGTACAACCATATCACTATCAACCCCTTTAGCAAAAACCTGCCAGATATTGATAATTGTTGGGTGAAAGAAAGTTCGTTAGCATTTAAGAATATGGATCCATACATAGACAAATACATAAACAGCATCACTCATATTTATTTATATCTATTTATATATACAGACTTTAAAGGTTCCATATATAAAAAGGATTTTTGTCAGTGCTTTATGATAAATTGTTAGTTGATTGTCAATTATTAGCATTACTCATTATTTTCCCTTAATATGTTTCTTTAAGAAATTGAGTACTTGTTTCAGAAGTGAAATATAATGTTTGTGCTTGAAGGAATCTCCCATGTCATGTACAATACATGACATTGAACATTATGATATACCGGTTTACATACATTTGACAGATATGAAATTTATATCAAACCAATAGTTATGCTTAGTTTTAGTAGGAACTAAGAAGATTAAAGTTAAGACCTCAATGATATTCTTGTCCACTGAAAGCTTGTTAAGAGTTAATGTGCCTGTTTTGTCACTACATAACACATCCATTCCAGCCAATTCTTCAATGGCAGTCATTCTCTTTGTTATGGCACCCTGCAAAGAACACACCCAACATAGCCATTAGCTCAACTGCACAAAGATATAAAAAACTTCAAAATACTAAATTCTTATGGTCTTATAAAAGCCTATGAAATGTTTGAATCACTGTACTAAGTGTTGCATTGCATCACAAACCTGTTGAGCCAACTTGTGTGAACCAATAGCCATAGTAACAGAAAGGACAGTTGGCATTGCAATAGGGATGCCACCAATCAATAGCACAAGGAGGTTATCAATACCATTTCGGTATTTCTTTCCATGGATAACATATATCACAATGATTTCAAAAAGCATACCAACGGCAATTGAACAGATGCAGAAATTCCCAATAGATGTTAGAACCTGTAACAATTATGTGATGTCACTGAGCATTATCCTAACAATATTTCACATGGAGATGAATCTACTTGAGACGGAAAACATTCATTACACAACATTAAAGACACTAAAAATCCTATATATGAACCTGTTGGAAATGTCCAACATGTGTTGTGTTTTCCACAAGATGAGCTGCCTTCCCAAAAAAGGTGTGAACTCCAGTTGCAATAACTACTGCCTCAATTTCTCCTTGCTTGCAAGTTGAACCAGAATATACTCCTTCTCCAGGATGTTTTGAGACAGGAAGTGACTCTCCAGTAAGAGCAGACTGAAACACACAGAAACATATATCTCAATGCTAGAGGGTCATGTATGGGATGATATGATGATGAAACATAATATATTAGTATTACATAGGATGTCCCATGTCATCTATCTATGTGTCAACAACAACTACAACAACAAAAGCTTTCTCCTATTAGTTAAGATTGGTTAAATGGATCACACGAAGCCATTTGGCTCAGTTAAAGACCAGATTTTCAGAGATATTAATTAGCATGAGAGATCTCTTAACAACTTCCCCTATCTATCTATGCATCAAATGATTAATTTCTTATTCATCTAAAATTGATATTTCCTTTTTTCTTAAGGAATATCTGGACCAGCTCAGAGAAGGTTCCTATGTAGTTCACATCTCCTTTTAGTTTAACTTAGTTGATATGGAGCAACCTCAGCCATTAACAGCCAATTTTTACCTGATCAATCTTCAAAGGATCGCCTTCAAGGAGACGTGCATCAGCAGGAATGATGTCACCAAGCTTGATGCTAATTATGTCTCCGGGAACCAACACTGAAGCGTCTTCTTCACTCCATTTTCCGTCGCGAAGTACCTGTAAAGGTAAATTAGATTAGACGTCAAAGGAAATGGAAACAAGACAGTATAACAAAGTCAATGGAAAAGGAAAACAAAAACATGCGATAGTAATGTACTATGAAATCAGTGAAGAGGGGAATAACCTTTGCTTTGGGGGCTAATCTGGCCATAAGGGCAGCAGCTGCATTGCCAGCATTGTTTTCTTCTATGAAACTGATGGTGGAGTTTATAAGTAGCAAAAGAACTATGCCAGCAAAATCTTGATAATCTCCACCTTCACCCTGCAGAGTTTAGGAGTTATTATATTAAATATAATGGATTGTAAATTGTAACAGCACAGTTTTCAGACAAAGTAAAAATTGACTGATTGATAATGAAACTTGACTTTTAAATTTAAACCTATGGCAATATCTAGAACTGTTACCAACAAAAGCTTAATCTTGTATTCCACAAACCTTTGTAAAATTAATAATATTTGTAATTTCCAAGTTAAAAGTAACAAAAGGAAAAGAATGAAATAGTTTCATATTATCTACCAGGAAAAAGTGTAAAACATCAAATCTGCCCTTAAAATTATAATCATTGGTAATTTTAATTCTAGACTTTGGCAATAATTAGTCAATTTGGTTCTTGACTTTAATAAGCATTAGTCAATTTGGTCCCTCATGTCAGACCAATTTGGCTAACGGCTATTATATCTAGGGACTAAATTAATTGATTTGGTTATGTTAAGGAACAAATGGACTAGTGTAGCCAATGTCATGAACCAAATTGATTGAAAATTGTCAAAGATTAACTATATATATATATAATCAATTGAAGGATGTCAAATTCTTGTTTTGTTTCATTAATTTAACTTTGAAAAAACATGGGGAAAAAAATTGAAAACTCAAAAGAATTGTGAAGATTTACCCCTCCATGTGCCATGCCTATGGCCATGATAGCAGCAGCTTCCATAACCCATGACAAAGGATTCCACATAAAGCCCAAAAACTTCAGTATCTTACTTTCCTGTACAAGCATTAAAGTATAGAAGCTATCTATGAGAAACCTGAGCAACACTTTAGAGAGGAAATAGGAAACTAAAAGAATTGAAGTTTGGCTTTAACCTTTTTTTCTTCAAGCTTATTGTATCCAAACAAGTCAAGCCTCTGTTGTACTTGCTCGGAGCTTAAACCTTCTTTTGTGCATTTGAGATTATCAAAAACCTCCTCAATAGGAATGTTCTCCTACATAGCACAAATTCCATGTTAGTCAAATGCCTAATACTAATAGTGTTTTTCATCCCCTATGTCCTACTAAAACATCATAGAAGTAAATTAGAAAATTTCATCCTACTTTTCTTTTTCTTTTGTATTTCTTCATATTTTGGGTTTGGACTCGAAAAATACATAGAAAGGACACATAATACAATCACAAAAGTCTTATTCCACCAAATGAGGTCAGGTACATAGATCACATAGTACCATTGGACTTGGTTAAAATTCCTTAGAGATATTATTCTTCTTGAGATTCCCTTTGACAATTTTCTCCAATGTTCTTCTCGGTCTTCCTCTCTTCCTTTTCACAGAACAAAAAACTATACAATCTACTCTTCTCACTAGTGCTTCCATGTAGATAGACTATTTTCTTTTCCAAGTTAGCAAGAAGAAATTCAAACACTTTTTTTAACAAAAGCTAAATAACTTCTGAGTAATTTCCCAACTGATTAATCAACAAAATAACAAATCCAAATTGAAGTAATCAGTGAGAATTTGCATGTAAGAAACTAGAATATGTTTTCAACACCAAAATGGAGGAGGAATAAATAAACACTAGATAGACAGACTATGCCATAAATAAATAATTAAATAAATAAATAAAACTTAGGACATTTTAATTTTTTTCTATTATTTGTTTCACATACCAGATCAACAGCTTCCTTTACAATAGCCTCAAGTTCCCCAGATCCCTCTCCCATTTTCTGAAGCTGCTTAATCTTCTACTCTCTTCCCAGCAAAAACAATATGTACTTTTGAGCTCTGAGTCACAATTAGAACCCTTTAAATGTAGATTGATGAACTATAGCAACAAAATACAAGATATGCCAATGCCCCAAAACAAATTGTAGTTAAGATAATGAAACAATTAATATCTAAAACTAAAGATAGAGACAAAGATTTGCAACTTTCCTAGTTCACATAGTGATTCCAAAACCAATGGATTATGTTATGAGCATTACAAGAAATTTACCTCTCAAAGAGGTTTGATAATCTCTCCAAATCCTCAAAACACTCTCTCAAACTCAATTGGAGGATATGGCATTGCAAGAATGGCACAAATATATGTATATATACATAGAAAGAGAGAGAAATTGCACCACATGTGCTTAGAATAACAAGAATGACAAAAACTAGAAAAATACAATGTTACAAAAAGTGGCATATGTGCATGAAAGAATCCGCCGGCCAGCTTCTATAAAATGGTTGTATTATACAAAGCTAATTACATTCAAACTATTAACTACTTTTGCCGCCATGTTAATTAACTTATTTACCTTTTATTCCAATGATTAATAGTATCATGCAGGTGAAATAAAATAATGAATATTCAACCTTACATTTTATTCTGCCATATGTACTTTATGAGTGACATATTTTTTCTATATCAAGTAAAATACCATTTGATCCAGTCACACCAAACATAGAGCAGCTTTTATTGAATTGTTGAAGTGTTTAATCATCATGTTCTTCTACAAGGCAAACTTTAGCTATAAAGAACATAATGCTGTGCCAGCAAAGATTAAACTAGCTCTCAGTATACACAAGATTTTGCAAATAACAATAACACTGTTACAATTGTAAAATTTCATTGTTGTTACAAAGTGTGGGAATAACCAAAAAAACTACAAATCTGTTTTAAAAAAATCTAAATAAATACTTGTAATCACTGTCAGTATTAGTTAATGAATTGAAGTAAAAAAGAAAATTTAAAGGACACTGTAAAGATAAAGTAATTTACATATAAAGGGAAATTAAAAAAAACTGATTGAGGTGTGCCTTTAGTTACCTACGTAATATGTTGGAGTGGTTAAAAGAAAAACAATTTATGGTAAAACATAACATGCACTACTCATTGAGGAAAAGAAATGTTAGTTGCTAGCTTTAATTTTTCAAGTAAATAAACTTTATCTAAAAGAAATTAAATTATTAATATAAATATTAAAATTTTACATTATTAATAATATAGATATAAACTTTATCGATAACATACCATCTATTACACTTCTTTTGTTTTTGTCTTCTTTATCCTTCTCTTCCCATCTCTTTTTCTTTCTTCCCTCTCAAACTCTATAGATGTGAAACAAACATTATTTTTTGTTATTGGTAACATTGCTTAATTTTTTATGCTCTAATTCTTCTACCTGTATCAGGGTAGGACATGTCAATCAATTTCGTTACTGAACTGCCACGATAGTAGAGCCTAGAGATCGTGGGACCCTCTGTTGAATTTTATTTTTGAAGCCTTTATTTATAAGTTTCATTCTTCGTGTTGACCTCGCTCTGTATAGCTAAAGAAACATTGCTATGTCTAGTAACAAAACGTCACCATTAAATCTAATGTATTTTTTTGGTGAATATTAAAACTAATACAAAGACTTTATTTGCTTGGTACTATTTATGTCAGCAACCTGTCAAGCAAAATAAATATTTAAGGCAGGACTTGTTGTTTAGCAAATTAATTATATATAAAGGAATGCTATTTTTATATGTTTTTTTAATATTTTTTATTATTAGTTAAAATTATGTTA
The DNA here is from genome assembly GCA_007407185.1 of Glycine tomentella. NCBI lineage: Eukaryota > Viridiplantae > Streptophyta > Magnoliopsida > Fabales > Fabaceae > Glycine > Glycine tomentella. Next base: position 179,329 of record PYAF01003435.1, on the reverse strand, counting down.
GTCCCATAAAATAAGGTAAATTTCACTTCTTATTTTTAATAAGTGCATTTAATAGATTTCACAAAGAATTTTTTTATAAATAATAAAGAGTAGGTTAATTACTAATAATTTTAAAATATATATTGCTCCTAAGCGTACGTGAACATATAAGTTGTGTATATTTTTTCTTTGATGACTGAGGATGAAAGTTCAATTGAACGCTGAAAATTCTGTAGTTAAAGTAGTTGAATTCTAATATCGTTTTATTAACAGAAAAAAAAGGAGATATTAGTAGATTCATTTTTTGTGAATGGATAAAGGAATATTCTTTTTGTGTACGGATAAAAAAGATTCATTTTTGTGTAATTAATTTGTCCGTGTTTTGCCATGTACTTTTGGCCGTACGGTTTCAGCTAGTATTGTAGTTTTCTTTCCTTCGGCTTATTGGACGTTCGTCTCAAAACAATGCATACTAATAGAAAAAATACATAGTTTTATTTAATGAAAAATGATCTTGGCATATTATAAGTTTTTGAGTGGTGATACATATATCTCGATTTTCTCTATGCTTATAGAACTGTGTGTGTGAGGTTAAGGGGTTCAGGATATGATGATGAGCCCAGGTTTGTTCGAACTTATAAAAAGTAACAGATAGACAAACGTACGTTGAATGTACGTAAGTGCAAATAATATAAGAAATTAAGACTAGCACAAAGCATTTCTTAGGAATATTATTTGACATATAAATGAAGGGGAAATTAAAAAGGCTCATAAGATATAAGTTTAATATTTAGTTGATTGTACGTAAATGCAAATAATATAAGAAATTAAGACTAGCATAAGGCATTTCTTAGGAATATTATTTGACATATAAATGAAGAGGAAATTAAAAAGGCTCATAAGATATAAGTTTAATATTTAGTTAGGATTATAGGTTTCTACAACATATGAAGTACTTTTTTTTTCATCCACTAAATCAAAATTTGTAACACTTTGTCATCACTTTGATCAGATTTCTCTTTTTTTTGTTCTGATATGTTTTTAAATACAATCTTATTCGATCGAGATACAATTGAATATTAAATATTAAAAATAAATACTTATTTTAATCGAGAATTAAATCTTAATTCATCATGGTATGGTATAGGAGATTAACTTCTTTCATTAGACTGAATTCTAATGATCAATTTCGATCTTTCAAAATTTTGTTTTTCATAGAAATCAAAATACTTTATCATATATCATATCATGTTATTTAAAATGTGACCATGTTGGAAGAGCCAGCATCAACTCAAATTTGGAGCTCTCATGACACCATTGGGTATCTCTCCGGTCTTCTCATATATAACAATTCCTCTTAGCTAGTGGTTCACCAGTTTGACATTGACAAGCTTTTCTTGACCTACATTCTGAGAATAATGATTAATTAACAAAATTATTTCATGATTGCATATTCTGAAATAAATAAGATATTATTCAATATGGTATCTATCATTGAGTGTGACAAAATCCAAGTGTATAGGTCTCCAAATTAATGGATATATTAAGTTTCAAGCATCGAGCAAGACGTTACGACCATACCAAGATGTTCCGTTTTAACGAATAAGAGTTAAAAGATGAACAAAATGCTAAGTTATGTCTGATTGGTCTTGAATCCAATATAGAAACTCACGCAATGATATACTAATATACAATCATATTTTGTCCCTCCTAGGAATTTATCCATTATTTTTTGCAGCACTATATATAGTTCGGTGTACTAGTTTTGTTTTCTGCAAGAAGCAAGCAAAAAATAGACTAAACAATAATTTATTTGCCATGTGGATCATAAGTCCAATTACTAACCCACCAAAAATGAGAAAAAAGACGACAAAAGGAAACTCACTCTTGAACTCGAAAACAAGAAGTTTCCGCTTAATTAAGTGTAATTAATTAATAGTTATTAAATATTATTAAAATATTAAGAACACGCTTTAAGAGATGATTCCAAAATACCTTAAAAAAATTGATTCCAAAATAACCTAGAACTTATCTAAGGCCAACATTCATCAGACGACGGACAAGTATCACCCTCTAAGAAAAGTTGAAAACAGCAACAATCAAGCAGTTTTCATCATTTTACTTATGTTATTACTAGCTAGCAAGTAACTTGTTAATAACATAAATTTTACCCATTCAAAAGTTAGCAATATAAAATAACAACCACTAGTTAACTAGTTATGTATACCATTAATACTAAGAACAAATATATAATTTCATCCTCAAAAAGTAACTTGTGTTGATTTAATATTGAAAATACACACATATATATGGTTTAGTCCATGAATTTATTAACTTCATGACAAATTAGTCTTTTTGGCACAACAAAGTTGACAAATTTGAAAGCTAAATTAGTCAAGAAATTGATAAAGCCATGGATTAAATTGTCATAAAATTGATTTTGGTTTTTGAAAATTACATTGCTAGAGAAGAACTAATTTATCATAAATAAAGTTAACAGACTTTAAAATAAATTATATATACACAAACTTTCAAAAATCCAAATAGCTAGGAAAGTATATAACCTTTTTATGGATGAATTTGCACAACACAAAGGTTAAGTGTGGAGGAATCTAGAAAATAGTAAAGTATCATTAGCAACATCGCATTTTACTTGAAAAATCAGTTCAATGGAACCAAAAACGCATATGAATTAAGATGTGCTTTCTCGCTACAGCAATAACGAATTTTTTTTTGGCTAAATTACTATTTAAATCCTTTAATTTATTTTTAATGATCAATTAGATCCTTTAATTATTAAATGATTCAATTGGATTTTTTAATTATTTGAAATGGTTCAATTAGATCATTTTTCTCAATTAAGTGTTAACATTAACAATATAGTTTGATATGACAAGTAATGTGTCATTTTTTAATAGATGATATATTAATGATGACAAAAATGACTCAATTGAATTATTTTAAATAATTAGAGGATTTAATTGAACATTGAAAATAAATTAAAGGACCTAAATAGTAAAAAAAAATTACTAAGCAATAAGGAAATATATAACCTCCAAAAGAATAAAACCAAGGTTACCAATGATATAACAAAATAGCCTAGTGATGATTGCCATGAAAATCCAACTTGTGACCACGTTTTGCTTAATTCTCAGTATTTTTCAAATAAAATATCAATAAACTAAAATAAATTTTCGTTAATTATCGTCATGGAAATTCACAGCTTTCAATTGCCTATTGCCAATCCGAAACTTACTTTAGACGGCTAGAGAAAAGATGTTACATACACAACTCTGTGATTTTAATTTTGGCATGCAGAGGCTGTTTTCTCACCTCTACTATTCTACATCCGGTTGCATAAACATTTCCAAAGAGATAGTTGAGATTTAATTCCCACATTTTCTACAAGTCCAACTATATATAAAAAAAACTTAGGTTCAATTCTTTATTTTTTATAAATTATTTTTTTTATTGAAATTGAGATTTTACTTCAATAATTCATGTAATAAAAATTTACATTAAAATTTAATAAATCATCAAAATAAAACTTTAATTCTAATAAAAGAATTACAATACCAAAAACACCTAAACAAATATATCTAAGATTTTACTTTCAAGAATACCAGTGTTTGGTTGGCTTAACTGGCCCCCTTGGTGAATCTAGTAAAAACAAAAATCAGTATATGCTGATAAGTAGATCACAATATGTTAAATGTTGCGATTAAAATTCCTTTTCAAGTATTCCTTTAATATTGTAAAAAAAACAAAAAGAAAACTATTCCTGTAATAGTTTAAGCTTTTATATGAAGTGTCATTTATTAAAATAATAAAATGGTATAAGAACCTCTTTAATTAGCCTATAGTTGCAACTTTGATCTACCATCTCCATTCTCTACTACGCAACTAAAGTTTGTAACAGAAACAATATTTTGCATGTTAGATCACTTAGATGTATTAAATTCAAATATCTATCTTTAGTGTGAACATCTAATTATGGATTGAGAAATTTTTTTTATTTAAATAGGAGCAATTTAGGGTTTTTTTTTTTCATGCACCTCATAAAAGTTAAGCAACACTCCCTTTACATTCCACATTCAAGAAAAGGCTAATCTGAATTTGTCTTTTCCAAAATGTAAAGGAGGTACTGCTTGATTTTTATGGAATAAAAGAAGCAATGGCAACAATTTAGATGTCTGAATTTCTACTCCAATTGGGCTTGGCAGTGCACCATTGATGTATACTTTGGGCTAATTTAGTTTGTACTCCTGTTATTATTGCTTCCTACATTTTGCATTGCATTTTGAAAAACTCGTTCCAAAATGTAAATTGCATATCAGAGTGAACTTTTTAGAACGTAATGGAAGAGAAAGAGACAATTTTTAGTTTGTCCGCTAGGAAGGCGCATCCCTTGAGTCAGTTGGGTCTCAATTCAATCTAAATTTGGCTCTAAAAAAATAATATATTAAGAGATAATTTATTTAATTAAAACTAATGGATAATTGATTTCGAATTTGACGAGAATTGATATATTAAAGGGTCAATATATTAATTGAAGGATAGTATCACGAAAAAATAGAAAAAAAAAATAGTCACAGTAAACAACTATTTTTGGGGTCCTAAATCAAGGACTTGTCCAACCTTATGTTTGGTAGCATCTTCTTCCTATCAAAGTATTAGAGTTCTAATTTAATCATTTATAATTGAAATCTTATCTTACAATTGTGTTATTTAGGAATTATTTGACTAAATTCTATATTTTTTCCCTAAAATTTAATGAATTTAATGATTACATACTATTAGTATATATATTAATTAACTGTTGACATAATTTTTAAAATAATTATTATAAAAGTTACATTATTCTTATACATGGTAATTTATGAAGGAACCATTGTGCACTTCGGTATATATGTTCTCAAATTTTGTTATGTGTGTGTAATTTTTTATCAATCTATTTTAAAATTATGTGGATATCAATAACTTTTGCACAAGGGTTCTACAAAATGAAACTTGATTATTGTGCTGTTTGCAATCAAGGTTAGGGGTTGATATATGGATCCAGATATTTGGATCGTTCTGTTAAACTCACGAAATTTGTGGATAACGGGTATCTTTTTTAAAGTCCACATAGTTGCATTGAATTTTCAAGTTCGATTTGGAAAATCCATGAATCTAGTTGTCTTTATTCTTGGATTCCCAAATTATCTTGTTACTCGTCTAATTAGTACTGTTAAGACATTTATAAATGTTAGTAATTTTAAGACTTAACACTTTAATATTTAGTATTCAATACTATTATAAATGTTGGTATATTTTAATATGATAGATTTTAGTTTATATAACGAATGAAAAAAATCTTTTAATTTTATAAATTTTTAATTTAATTTTTTAAAATTATTATTTTGGCCTGCGGACTAATATGTTTATTTGTGAATTTGGCAGATGGGATATAAACTTAAAAAAAAATCTATTTATTTTATGGAACAAACTTGTTTAACCAATGCAAGCTTTATAGCCAGTCATTTACCCACCCAAGTAATTTTTTTGAAGAAACCCAAGTAATTAATGATAAAGAAATAAGAGTTCCGAATAAAACTATAAGTAATTAGAGTATCTTCAATGGGAGATGTTTAGTGGGTTTTTTAGTCTAAGCTACCCTTTATTTCGAGTTCTTATGCGTTAGAACAAAGTGACATGGTAGAACGGATTTCTTCAGCGGACAGTCGATTCCTTACATAAGGAATCATTTCTTACCAATAAAAAAATCATTATTTTGACTTAAAATTCGTTATTTCCATTATTCTCAACCAACCACATGAACATCAAAGTGATTTAGTAAAGAAAGAAGATGAACAGTTCCAACAAACCATATTAAACAAAACAAATTAACAGAAATACCAACTAACTAAAATGGGGAAAGGGAAGAAGGAGAAATTACTAAAGAGTTCTGACGACAATTTGGGTGAGGAAGGCGGTGGGGTAGGGTCACGGGTGAGTAAAGAAAGAAGATAAGGAAGAGAGAAAGAAGAGAAGGCTCGAGTGGAGAATGGAGGGTCACAGGCGAGTGGAGAATGAGGAAGAAATGGAAGGGTCTAGAAGCGGCTAGAGTGGAGAATGGAGGGTCACAACTGAGTGGAGAATGAGGAAGAGACGGAAGGGACTGGAAGCATAGATAGGCACATGAAAAAAAGCATTGAAAGTGTTAATTTGTTTTAAGAAATAAAAGCATTGAAAGTGTTAATTTTTTTAAAGAAAAAAAAAGCATAGAGAGGCTTTTGGAATATGAACGGTATGGAAGGCTTCAATTATATGTTGTAAGTTAAAATATTACAATTATTACCATTGAAGGAAGCGCTCAAGTTAAAAAAAAAAATATGTAATATTTATTTTTGAGGTCTATGTTTTTTATTTATTTTGATGTTATTGTGTTTAATTATTTATTATTATATAAAATTTTATTTTATATTGTTACACATTTCATTTTATTTATTTTAATTTATACTTTATTTTTTTTCAATTATTCATATTTTTATTTGTATTTATAAAAATTAAAAAATGTTAAGTTTTATTAAAAAATATAATATGCGATTTTTTTAAAATTTATTGTGATTTTTTGCATTAAAATAAAATATTGAATGAGTTTGTTAAGAGTCATATGTCATTATGAGAATAAAAAAAAAGGAACAAAAAATAAATGAAAGATCCCAAATAAATATATCCCTTTTTGAAGATGCTGTTAATGTCTCATATACAACACCATCAATAGAAGAAAAAAAAAAATCAAGAATGCTTTCACATATATATTGGATGAATTGTATTTTTATAATAGGTCCCTCTCTTGTCCAAGTTTGCCTCCGTCCCTGTCATGACCCTTAACACTGATTTAGTCTATGGACGCATTGTTCAATGGACTGGGGAAGGAATTTAGTTGGAAAACATCAATTTTTTGCAGTTGTCACATCTAATTGGTGACCCAATATATATCTGGTACATGAATTGAAGAAACCACCTATTTCACGTGTTATATAGCAAAACATATTCTTGAATGCTGATGACACATGTATTTTTGGTGTTTTTTGGTCAATATTAGAGACTTTTGTCATACTGCCACAGTCAACAAAAAATATAGCTAGAATGCCAGTCGGAGGAGAAAAATTGTTGAAATGCCACGGAACAAATCTCGCTTCCTGAAGCAGCGAAATATATGGCTTACTTGGCACACCCGTATTGGCTGCATGAGGCATCCCTGACCTGCTCAAAGCTCGCTGGGGATGGCAGCGAAATGCAGAAGGTAGCTGTATCAGGTAGCGGATTAGCAAGCTCGCTGTGTCAGGTAGCTGGTTTGGAATTCGCTATGTCAGTCAGCGAAATAGGCAAGGACACTAGCACCGCTTTAGGGTTTTTTGGGACCACTATTTAAGGGACTCTGTCCCCTCCATGGCGGTCACTCTCGTTTTTCTTCTCCCCATTGCGGTCTGCTTCCTCTCATCCGTGCAGGTAAGTTTTATTTCCTTTTTGCTTGTTTTGTTTATGTTTTTTATAATTTGATAGTTTGTAGTTTAGGTTAGTTTAAGTTGTTAAAAATAGTTTATGTTAGAGATTGTTGCATTAGGTTCCAAAATATTTACTATTAATTAGTAATTCATTAGTTAAGAGATGAAATATCAAAGTGATATTTGTTTTGTTAAAATATTTAATATATTTAAAATAAATTTAATTTATAGTAATTTTAATCAAATTAAGTATATATTATGTAGTTGATAAATATAATATTAAAGATTATTAGGTTTGTACTCTGTCATTGATGATTAGTTATTTTTTTATTTTTGAGTTTATATTTTTG
>PYAF01003435.1:129955-169511 GCA_007407185.1 Glycine tomentella | reverse complement strand
GTTCAAAATAAAATCATGCTGTGCTCCATGACATTTATTTATAAATGTTAAGTCTTGTGTAATCTAATTTTTTTTTTTTTACTTTTCATTTGTTGTATAAATTGTAAATTAATATATGACCGTAAATATTATTTATCAAAAAAATTAACTATTCACTTTTAGATTTTTTTTATCCTCAAAACACTCGATATCTTATTTAAGAAATTCAAATAACATAATATTGGTAGAAAAATTCTACTTTTAAATTTTTTTTTTTTGTGAAGATTCTAATTTAAAAATAATTTTCAATATGTTACAATATTTTTCGTAGCTATTAAATACAGAAAGTATTGAATGTTTTTTACATATTTATTTTCATTAATACTTTAAAATATCATTGAAATATTAAAATAATTTGTAATACAATTTCCACTGTAGTGGCTCAGCTCATCTTCATTTTTGGCTCCATCAAACCCAGCTTAGCCATTACTGTCTTCAGCTCGGCTTGGCATCATTGCAAATTGAGCTTTGCTTTTGAGCCACGCATTTCAAAAGCGGCTCGATCGTAAGCCAGAGCCGCATCCTCAGCTGACTCGTATCTCAGCTGCAAACTTGCCCCAAGGCCTACGCCTCAATCCCTTATAATTTTGTTTACGCGCGTTCCCATCACGCGCCTACGCAATTGAAGCCCCACGCGCCACCGTGGCAGCCGTTGTTGCATGCTCCGGCAAAGACAATGGAGAGTTACCGGCATTGATAATATTTGGTATTGCTAAAACTTCCGTAAGAGCATTGAAGTCTTCGTTATTGTCGAAGAGATAACTTGAAAGTGAAGTGTTGTATTAGTGTTTGATACGTGAACTAGATTTCAAATGATGAAAAGTAAGTTACACCTTTTTCTTTCAAGAATTTTTCTAGTTCTATTTTAATTATACATTCACACCTAGGGTACTGTAAAGCGGCGAAAACTTAATGTTTGAAAAAAAAAAAAAAACATGATTGCTCTAGAATGAATAATTTGTACCATTGAGGGTGTGAATGATTAATGTAGAATTGTTTTAATTAATAGTAGTTTTGAATTTGAGTAATGAAATGTGTTAAAATATTATTTTTTGTGAATAATAATATTTTATTTAAGTAAATCGAAGATCGTTTGGGTGATTTTTTTTAATTATAATTTGCGAATTTATTTTGAATTATTACATATAAAAATATAAGTTTTGATATTTTTTTAAAAAAATATACGAAAAAATAGAATTAATCCTAAAAAAATACACCTAATTAAAAAATAGAAGTCATAAATTCATAAATTTATTTATGACTTGTAAAAAAAATTAAAAAATTAACGACTTTAAAGTCGTAAAAACAAAATAAAAATTCCTACAATTTTAAATTTTTTACAAAAATTAACTGAAGTTGTAAAATATTTTACGAGATTTCAGTAAAAAAAATAGAAAAAAATCATTCCTACAACTTTAAAGTTATAAATTAAAAAAAAAATAATTAAAGTGTAACATCGGTTACGACTTTTTGTTCAGAAATTATAACAGATATTACACATTATTCTTTTTTTGATAATAATTCAAAAATAAACTTCAAATGATAATTAATATAAAAAGATGATCCCTAAATGCCAGTTTCGCATGATAAAGTAAGTAAACAAATGTAAAAATAATATATATATATATAAATAAAGAGAAAGAGAGATTGATATATTAAGATATTAATGATGTTTATTTAATTTAAGGGAGTAAAATCCTTAAAAAATGATTTATTTATATATTCATTAAATTGACATGAACTACCTTGTCCTCCAGTTAAATTCAGAATTAATAAATGGATGTGTGGTCTTGAAAATTATAAATAGTGAGCTATTTTTTTGTTTTTTTTTTTTTTTTGTCGACTACGTACGTACTGCTCTACATGGTGGAGACACAAAAATCTGAGAGCGATATTTTCTGCATTTTCTTCACTAAGACAAATTATAAACATCATTATAAACACAATGTGTGAGTACGCATTTGCATATAATTAATTAAAAACTTTCTATACCACAAATAAAAGAAATTTATGCTTACACTTTTTACATATTTAATTAGTAATATAATTAACTACTAAACGTGTAGATTAATTGATGTTAGATTATTTCAGTTTAATTAGAGATTTTAAATTCAAGTCTTAAATATGTAATTTTTTTAGTTACTTAAAAAAATAACTTTGTCGTCGTCCATAGTAATTTTATTTAACTCAAATAAAATTAATATATGTGAAAGATACTTCTTGTACACAAAAAAATAAGTATAACTATATTGGTGTGTAAAAAGTGTATCAATCTACAAAGAAAGTGTTATTGAATACCAGAGGACGCTTAGTCAATCTTTGACTACTATTTTATTGTTCAAACATGGTGGGCATCATTTTAATCCCTTAGATGAGAAAGAATATATATCCCTTCTACTTTTTATTTAATTTGGAGTTATATGTAATAATGTAACACTAAACTGCTTTCAAAGGTCCACAAATAATATTATGGGTCCTACATATTTTGGATCTATAGTTGACTACTTTGTACGGGGTGTTAGGTTACATGTTCACATTGTGTAAAACATGAAAAATAACGTCTTTCCTACTTCCAATATTATTAGGGAATAAGGTTTTGTTTTTCTTTTCCAATTGGGTAGCCTAATCTTTTGCTTAATTTGTAATCGGTTTAGATGATTGCTTGCCTTCAACTACACATTTACGCTTTGATTTAGGACAACTAATGCACCTGAAATTTGTTCCCTTCGTTTTCTAATGCTAAATTTATATAGTTGAATTAATTAATTTTAATTAGCATAAAAGAATTTTTAAAAGAAAATCCTAATTAAATATATTGATTATCAATGTGTGTTAATGCAACTGTAAAGGAGCTAGCTAATTAAGCTAACAAGTCCTTAAACTTGTGATACACGATTTATTTCAAAATGCGTATGAAGGTGCACTTTCATTGTTTAAATATAAAAAAATAATACTGCATGACTGGATGTGACATTATATACTATTACTTCAAATACATTTTTATATTCAACTATTTCAAAATACATGAGATTAATCATTTTTTTTACTGGACTCAACTATTGGTAACGTTTACGGAAGGTTCAAGTAAATTGGTTTAATTTTTAGTGAAGTATTATTACATACTTTCTAACATATTATTATGAGTTAAAATTTATCAAAAAAAAAATTAAAATATGAATAACTTATTAAATTAGAAGCGATGATATAATGTCATTTAAAATAAATTTTAATCAATAAAAAATTTAAAAAAGTTTATTAGAAAATATATTATTGACATTTTCTTTAGTTTTTTTTATTAAGGTAATGGTATATTTTATCAAACACTCTATCACCGCTTATTATTTTTCTCTTCTTATTCTTATTACATCACATCACCAATCATACATATACTTTTTTTTCTTTTCTAAGTACTTTTTTTAATATACATAGATCACAAATATACTTAACTGAAAACAATTTTATTCGAGTTGAATAAAATTATTATAAATAAAAAATATTTAAAGTAGTTGTATAATTAGAAAAATATTTTTTACTGATATGATTAAATTAAAACATATAAATAAAAAATAATTTTTATCTTACAAGTCATTTTTTAAGGATTGAATTAGATGTTAATGTAAATTTTACAATGATATTAAAATCTATATATTAATGATTATTGTTGGACTTGTAACATCGTCTACTGTCAGACTTATTTTACAAATTTCACGTTGAAAATGTCTGTTCCTATCATCCACTATGAGACCATATATGTTCATTCTTATGAATTTCACGTTGAAAATGTCTGATCCTTGAAGTGGTATTGGAAATCTTCCATTAATTAATAATATGATCAAATTAATGCATACTATTAAATTAATTTTATCTTATAAGTTGATTTTATAAGATTGAATTTAATCTGAATAATAAAAAACATGACACCATCTAAAATTCTAAATATTCGTGTTAAAGGTTTTTATGTTTTTTTTTTTATTTATTTAAAAAGCAAAAGATAACGCATCATAAACTAACCACATGTGGGGACGAATTTCCCACTTCAACTTTCAATGCCATTTCAAATACTCATTGTAGCTTCAAAGAAACATCCTACATGAAAACAATATGAAAGAAATAATTAGCATCACGTTGTTCGAACTCAACGTCAATAGTTTCAACGACTACATAAAAAAATCTAAACAACTCCAGAACCTAGTGGTACAAATACACAACGCATTATTCTTCATAGTGCTTCAAGAAACAACGAAGTTAATTAACACCAAAATCAGAAACACAATCGTCTCCATCACCATTCAAAACATGGCCACCACAATATCTTGTGATTTCTCTTCAGTGGAATCTATTCAACACTATCTTCTTGAGCTTGAACACGATTCCAGCACACTCATGAATGATTCCAATCACGAAATTTGCTATTCTCCAACGTACAATCCATTCCCAAGCCCTACTACGTTCAGCTTGGAAGGTGTCCATGATGCAGAAGGGTCGTTAGCATGCAAAAGAGAACACCCTACGGTGGGTGGTGAAGTTCACGCGCCACCGGAATGGAAGCATTACCGGGGCGTGAGGCGTAGACCATGGGGCAAGTTCGCGGCGGAGATAAGAGATCCAAAGAAGAATGGTGGAAGGATATGGCTTGGGACTTACGAAACTGAAGAAGAAGCGGGTTTAGCTTATGATAGAGCTGCTTTTGAGATGCGTGGCAGCAAAGCTAAACTAAATTTTCCTCAACTCATTGGCTTTCACGCGCCTCCAAAGCCGGTAAGAGTACTGACAAAGACTTTGAAGCAAAATTTACCAGAGTCTTATTTGTCAGACTCGCCGGCTTCAGAGACGCCCCAAGGGCCAAATAAGAGAAAAAAATTGGCTAACTTGTTGAACAGGTTAGCCAAGAATAGGAGACAAGTGCAGGTGCTTGAAATGGGTTTACATGCATCAAATAATGTCAATGTTGATCAATGGTGGAGTAAGTTGAATGACTGTGTTCTGGAATAATGCATGTGGTGCCCGTAAGGTTCTAGTGTTTTCCAATAGTTTGTATTCTTAGCTTGCAATCATTTTTACGTACCCTCCTTTTGATGAAATTTAGGGGGTGAAATGTACGTTTGCCATGAATTTCAAATGAGAATCCTAAATAATTGACATGCTATATGGCTTACCTTAACTAATTAATCGTTGAAAAATACAACGGCATAATTTTCATACCTTTTTTTTTTTTTTTTTTTTTTCATTTCCTGGATTGATATAATTTGATGCCTAAAATGAGATGCAAACATTTTATTTTTAGGAGCTACATATATTTAAACATTATAATTGTTATAATACTGTCGGGCCAATGATACGCTAGCTTCTACTCATCAAATATCAAAATCCTTATATATAGTAAAATTATTTTTTAGATGTCGTTATTATTGTTCCGTAACTACAAGTGTACCCATCGTACAAGTAATAATTTGATAAGTAGAGTATCGTTTCCACGAGGATTGAGACATAAATTTTATCGTAATTAATATCTTTAAATTGGAAAGAGTAAAATTTAATTGATTTATTATTTGTATTATGTTTGAAGAATTTAAATAGCAAAGATAAATTGCAATTAAAACAAAAGATAAAGTTGGATTATATTTTGGAATTTATGAGGAAGAATTGTAGTTACAGCACTCACTTATGATCCCTAACTCCTTCACTTGGATTAATTACTAAATTAATTATTCTAAATGTTCAGATAATGTATTTTTCTATCAATTAATTAAGCCTTAATCCCTTAGTGACTTTAATCCTTTAATTTAATTAAAACCCTAATTCCTTAGTGATTTCTCATAAATTAAGTATTAAGAAGTACATTAATAATTCCGCAATCATACATCCTTATCCCTAGGTAATGTAACGATTGTTACTTTACTCTTGTCAGAAATTAAAGTTTCAATATCCCTATTGTCAACCCTAATCCTCAAAACTTTACTAAAATGATCAACCCTAATAAAGATATAATCAATGGAAATAGAGTAAAATAAAACACTTTGGCATAAATAAAATAGGAATCAATTCAATTATAGAGAAGTTCACATTGGTTTTGGCCTTAACTACAAAGAAAGGAATCGGCCAGACATAGTTAAGTCTGACTCAATACAAAAGAATGAGAAGAATAAGCAAGATTAGAAAAGAAGAGTATGCAAACCCTTCAATCTTGGATCTTTCTTGAATCTCCTTTCTTTCTTCTTGATCTTGGAATGCCTCCTCTTCCTTGTTTTTTCTCCACTGCCCTCTAAAAACGTCCTATTACTTTCCTATTTATAGCCAGGTCATAAAAGCCCTAATATCTTTTATTCTTATGTTATCTTTAAGCTAATTCGTATTTCACAGTGTCGTCCGCGTGACTGGCGCCAGCTTCTAGTGAGTGTGGCGCGATTGGATGGGCCTGACGCTGATGGCGCGAACTTGCAGAAACAGTTAGCTCCTTATCTTGCTTCTTTTCCTCCTTTTCTTGGTTCCTAATATCAAAATTGCATGAATTAGTAATAAAATCAATAATAATGCAATTTATATTTATTTTGGCCTTTATTTGATATTATATGCTTAATTTCCTTATAAATTTAACCTAAAAACTACATATGCTAGCAACATGTCAAATAATTCCCAGATTTAGATATTGCTGTCCTCAGCAATAAAACAAAATTTTATTGTAAGGAAAACTATGTTCAACAATCAAGCATATCATCACATACACAATCGCAGAACTATTCTGTCAAATGCAATTGAATTCCATCTAAAAATTTCAAGAATACTCATCAATTCCATCAACATATAACCTTAACTTGCATACCCCTCACCAAGAAATATAATTCACTCCTCACTCAAGTGTTTAGGGTAATTGTAATCTCTCAATTCCTCTAAAGCTATAATACTACCATAAGCTTGATTATATTCTCAAGTTCTTGAAAATAAGAAACATAAATACATGCACAGTTGATCAAAAGGTCTTTTTAAGGTTGTAACTTGGCTTGGCTTAAGGGTAGGATAATTTGGATAGTGGCTAAGTTGAGATTGGTTTCTATTAGAACTAGTCAAGTCTACTTAACCACTCTACTACTCTTATTCTGATGCCCCCTCTTTGTTTTTTTTAAAGTAACTATATATATATATATATATATATATATTTGATTAAAACAGATATAATAACATAAAATAGGGGAAATTTAGATCCCCCAGCTGGTATTTCAAACTTGTTATTTTCCTGCTGGGCTGTCCACTAGATTTAGTTTTTTCCATATCTATTCTGTTGGCACTTCAACACCAAGCATAAAATTGTCTTCTTGGGTAACATCTTTCTTCATAATTTCAACATCTAATAGCCCTGATTCTAATTCTCCTTCCTTCCAATCTCAGTTAAGGTGGTCATGGATAACAGGCTTAATATCAGGTGAATGAAAAGGAAGGTTTAGGCTCAAATTGGCTAACAATGGAAAATCCTTAAGGTAAAGTCATTTTGGTCCTAGCTTAAAAAGAAAGAACATGCCTTTATCATATCAACCATGCAAATATCATAGAGAAACAAATCAAGTTCTAGAGTATTATTCACAGTGAGGTCACTCTGAAAAGAAAATATGTTGTATAGGCTCAATCCTCACAAGCTATGGTATCAAGTTAAGTTCATTTGATTTCCTATCAAGTATCTATTCTTTTCACAATGTACTTCAATCACAAAAACTATCATAGTTCCAATCATGTCATATGCAATTCTACACTCTACTTGTCTCATACATATTTCCAAAACATTTCTCAATCAATCATCATTCAATCCAATTTCATCACTGCATTGGCAATTCAAAATCTGAAAATTATTCACAGCTGTAACATTTTATTCATCTAATTCTAAAAAGAACACCTAAACTAAACTAATTATGAGACTAATTTCTAAATTTCTCCTCTAACATCATCTAAGTTATCTAAATTTTGTCAGATATCCATTGTTTTTCAAATATGATTTTTTTTTTCAAAATAATGCAAAATATCCTTAATATGCGTTCCCCATTCCCAGATTTTAAACATTGTTGTCCCCAGCAATCAATTTTCTATTCAAGGGAAAACACATACCTACATTATTTTAAAAAATCATCTTTGTCCATAATATCCATCCAACAAAATTATTTATTTAAAACTAAATTAATCAAATTCAACCATGTCCAAATTATAAACTATTTAAACTCAAGCCAAATTGTTCCAAACACACTGAAAATAAAATAAAGTACTGAACCATAAACATAAAAACATAAAGCAAATAAAATATTGTCCATGGAACTACAATGTCAATCCTAATCCTCCATAGTATTATCAGCAACAGCTGATGGCTGTAAAGGTCCAGGAGAAACTCGTGGTGCTGCTGAATCCTGTGGCTGGTAGGGAGTAAAATTAATGGAGAAATGTATTTATAGACTTCAAAGCAAAGAGAAGTTAATGGTGGTTATGGGCACCATGTACTGAAAAGAGAAGTTAATGGCAGTTTATTGACTTGCAACGTTTGAAACCTAGTAGGCATGGTAGGCCAAGGGTTGTGACTGCTGAAGAAAGAATTGTAAGCCACTAAAATAGGGTCTCAATCTTAAATGATAAAACTGCCTTCGAAGTGTCACGCGACTCGCGCCACCACCCACGCGAATCGCGCCAAGTTCCAGAAACTGTGGCGCTAGGTTCACGCGAATAGCGTGAACTCATAGAACATATGGCGCGAGTAGCGCCAGTCTCACACGATTAGCGCAAGACTATTATTTATTTATTTATTTATTTTTTTAGAGTAAAAAAATAAACTAGAAATAAATCTAAAAGTCTTTTCTTGGATTGCCTTCCAAGAAGCGCTTGTTTAACGTCACGAGCCTGACACCGACCTCTTTAATCCTCAGGTGAATTTAGTGGTATGGAAATAGTGTTCCTTTCCACTTCTCCTCCATAATACGTTTTAACCTCCACCCATTAACTTTGAAGGATCTATCAGAATCTTGGGGAGCTATTTCAATTGTCCCATATAATTTTTTTTTAACAATAAAGGGACCAGACTATCGGGATTTGAGTTTACCTGGGAATAATCTCAGTCTAGAATTATAAAGCAATACCTGCTGTCCCGGTGTAAACTCCTTTGGATGAATCTTTCTGTCATGCCACTTTTTTGTCTTTTCTTTATAGATTTTTGCATTTTCATAAGCAGCTAACCTGAACTCATCAAGCTCATTCAATTGTAATAACCTTTTCTCACCAATTTTAGAAAGTTCAAAGGTAAGAAACTTAGTAGCCCAATTGGCTTTATGTTCTAATTCAATAGGAAGGTGGCAAGACTTACCATAGACTAACTGAAATGGCGACATACCTATTAGCGTTTTGAAAGCTGTTCTGTATGCCCAAAGTGCATCATCTAGCTTCTTTGCCTAGTCTTTTCTAGAATTTCCAATAGTTTTCTCTAAAATTATTTTTAATTCTCTATTGGAAATCTCTACCTGTCCACTGGTTTGAGGATGATATGGTGTAGCCACTCTGTGACTTACCCCATATTTAGCAAGCAAACTTGAAAAATTTTTGTTGCAAAAATGAGTTCCTCCATCACTTATTATAGCCCTGGGCACTCCAAAACGGGTGAATATATTCTTTCGTAAGAAAGATACAACCACCTTTGCATCATTAGTAGGTAAAGCCACCACTTCTACCCATTTAGACACATAGTCTACAACCACCAATATATATTGATTGGAATACGATTTAGGAAAAGGTCCCATAAAATAGATTCCCTAGACATCAAACAATTCCACTTCCTGAATATTATTAAGTGGCATTTCATCCTTTCGGGATATGTTACCTGTTCTTTGGAAATTATCACATTTCTCTACAAAATCCCTAGCATCTTTAAAAAGAGTGGGCCAATAGTACCCACTTTGCAACACTTTATGCGTTGTTCTATTCCCTACAAAATGTCCTCCATAATTTGAAAAATGACAGTGCCAAAGAATCTTTGGTACTTCTGATTCAGCCACACATCTGCGAATAACACCGTCAGTGCATTGAAAATATAGAAAAGGGTTATCCCAGAAATACCTCCGTGCATCGTGAAGGAACCTCTTCTTTTGCTGGCAATTAAAGTCTTCAGGTATCATTCCAGTAGCCTTAAAATTTATCATGTTTGCAAACCAAGGAACAAGTTGCATTGCCATCAGTTGTTCATCAGGAAAGGATTCATTAATCTCTACTTCTGGTCCATCTTGCAATTCCTTTTCCTGAATTCTAGACAGATGGTCAGCTACCTTATTCTCCACTCCAGCCTTGTCCTTGATTTCTAAATCGAATTCCTGAAATAATAACATCCAACGCAACAAGTATGGCTTTGCATCCTATTTAGTCATCAAGTACTTAAGAGCAACATGGTCAGTAAATATGATAACTTTAGACCATATTAAATAAAACCTAAATTTATCTAATGCATATACTACTGCTAACATCTCTTTTTCTATAGTGGCATAGTTAACCTGTGCCTCATTTAAGACCTTGCTAGCATAATAAATAACATGCAACACTTTATTTTTTTCTCTGACCAAGAACAACACTAATGGCATATGCACTTGCATCACACATAAGCTCAAAAGGTAAATTTCCAATCAGGTGAATAGGTGCAGTTGTAAGTTTTCCCTTTAATACATTAAAAGCAGTAAGACACACTTCATCAAACACAAAATCAGTTTCTTTTAATAGAAGTTGACTAAGAGGTTTTGCAATTTTTGAAAAATCTTTAATGAACCACCGATAAAAGCCCGCATGTACTAAGAAACTTCTCACCCCATTAACATTAATTGGTGGTGGAAGTTTTTCAATTAATAACAATTTGGCTTTATCAACTTCTATCCCTTTTTCAGAAATTTTATGCCCCAAAACTATTCCATCACGAACCATAAAATGACATTTTCCCAATCTAAAACTAGATTCATTTCTTGGCATCGTTTCAATACTTTAGATAGATTCATTAAACAGGTATCAAAACAAGAACCAAAGATAGAAAAGTCATCCATAAAAACTTCCAAACCTTTTTCTACCATGTCAGAGAATATAAAAAGCATGCACCTTTGGAAAGTTGCCGGCGCATTGCATAAACCGAATGACATTCTTCTATAAGCGAATACTCCAAAAGGACAAGTGAAGGCTATCTTCTCTTGATCTTCAGGTGCTACTGGAATTTGATTGTAGCTAGAATACCCATCCAAGAAGCAATAGAATGCATGGCCAGCCAATCTCTCGAGCATTTGATCCATGAATGGTAATGGGAAGTGGTCTTTTCTTGTGGCATCATTCAGTCTTCTATGGTCCACACACATTCTCCATCCGGTGATTGCTCTAGTGGGAATTAGTTCATTGTTATCATTATGAACTACAGGCATCCCACCTTTCTTGGGAACATTTTGAACAGGACTTACCCATGCAGTATCTAAAATTGGGTAAATCAACCGACATCTAGCAACTTTACCACTTCCTTTCTAACCACTTCTTTCATGGTAGGATTCAGTCTTCTTTGAGGTTGTCTCACTGGTTTTATATCATCCTTCATCAAGATTTTATGAGTGCAAAAAGAGGGATTAATGCCTTTTAAATCAGATATAGACCATCCAATTGCACTATTGTGTTCCTTGAGTACTTTAAGTAATTTTTCTTCTTCAACTTCAGACAATACTTTATTGATAATAACAGGATATGTCTTCTCTTCTCCCAAGAACACATATTTCAGATTTTCGGGCAATTCTTTCAATTCTAATTTTGGTGCTTTATTGGTGATATCATCTTCTTTCTTTTCCAGCACCTCCATTGCAACATCCCGATCTTCAGTTGGATTGTCTTCACTTCTAATTTCCAGCACTTCTGCTAACTCTTGATCCTTGGACTTCTCTATATGCACTAGAGTATCTAATATATCAATTCTGAAACAATCATTTTTGTCAATAGGATTTTTCATCGCATAAAAAACATTAAAAACAACTGATTCATCAAACATTCTAAGCTCTAATTTTCCTTGGGCTACATCAATTATAGCTTTAGCCATAGCCAAAAATGGCCTACCTAAGAGGATAGGTATCTCACTTTCCTCCATATCTAGAACTATAAAATCAGATGGGAAAATAAACTTATCAACCTTAACCAAGATGTCTTCAATGACTCCACTAGGTTTTCTCAATGATCTATCAGCCAATTGAAGGGACACCATGGTAGGTTTCAATTCAGAAATTCCCAAGGATTTGCATATTGAAAGAGGCATCAAGTTGATGCTCGCTCCAAGGTCACATAATGCCTTACCTACATTCACATTACCTATTGCGATCAGAATGTTGAAACTTCTTGGATCTCTGAGTTTGGGTGGAACTCGCCTTTGAATTATAGTGCTGAACTCTTCAGTAAGCACAACTGTTTCACATTCCTACAATTTATGCTTTCTAGACAACAAATCCTTCATGAACTTAGCATAATTAGGCATGTTAGCAAGAGCTTCAGCAAATGGAATATTAATATGCAACTTTTTAAACATTGCTAAAAATTTAGCATATTGTTTCTTTTGAGCTTGTTACTTAAGCTTCATGGGATATGGTGGTTTTTCAAAACGAGAAAAATCCATTACCTTTTTAGAATTTGTAGCAGCTGAATTTTTATCATTACCTATTTGTGTCTCTACCTCTGCTTCTTGCTTATCATTTTGATTGGTTCTATCTTCCTCACCAACCTTTTTCTGCACTATTTTGATCTTCTCTTAAGGTGTGATAACAGTTCCACTTCTTGTAGTTATTGCTTTAGCTTGTTCTCGTGGATTAATCACTGTATCACTAGGAAACTGCCTCTGCTGTCTTTCTGCAAGCTGCTTCGACAACTGACCAATTTGATTTTCAAGATTGCGAATAGAGGCATCTTGATTCTTGTGGAGAGCTCTTGTCTCGTTGATGAATGTGTTTGTCGCTTGAATGTGCTCATTAGTAGTCTTGGACAGTTGTAACATAACTTTTTCAAGTTCAGATGGCTCCTTGGTTGAAATAGGTGGAGGCTGCAAATAATTGTTAGATTTATAATCTAACCCTCCTCCTTGAAATTTTCTCTGATAGTTATTACCAGTAGCATAATTCTGATTTCTCTGAAAGTTTTGCTGGGGTCTTTGATCATACCACACACCATTGACCTATACTGGATCAGCTCCTATCAAGGTGGGACACTCATTTGTTTGATGGTCCTCTTGACAATATTCACAACTGAATACTGGGGCCCGACTTGGTGTGGCTTGCACTGCAGAAATTTGAAGCTTGTCTATTCTCTCATTAAGCTTAGCAAGTTATTGTGACAAGAGCTTCTGTTCCGCTAACATAGCATCGCTACTCCCCAACTGAATAACCTCTCGTTTGGGCTGAATTGCGATGCTCTCATTCTCATTTGTTGCCAAGGAGTCAATCAACTCATAAGTTTGAGCTGCTGTTTTGGATCTGATTGAACCTCCGGCTACAACATTAACAATCATCTTAGATTCAGGAGTCATCCCATTAAAGAAAATCCTCACCTTCTTCCCAATTGGCATATCATATTGAGGACACTTTCTGATTAACTTCTGAAATCTGTTCCAGGCTGCACACAACGTTTCTCTACCATGTTGAGTGAAATTAGTGATTTCATTCACTAATTTGTTATATTTTTCCATAGAGAAATGTTGGGCAAAGAATTTGGCAGCCAACTCATCCCATGTGGTGATGCTGTTAGAAGTCTGCCTGTCTAACCATCTGAGAGCTTTTCCTTTAACTGCAAAAGGAAATAGTCGCAATCTAATCACATCATCACTTACCCCTTGGTGTCTTATGGTGTCACAAATTCGCAAGAATCTATCCACGAAATCATGGGGATCCTCATCATCTTCACCACCAAATTGGCTTCTCTCCACCAAAGTAATTAATGATGGATGAAAATCAAAGTGGTTTGCCTCTATAGGTGGTCTGACGATGCTAGGATTGGGTCTTATGAATACTGGAGCGAGAATATCCTCCATTAATTCATCTTGTGGTCGTGGCTGGTTATGATTTCTTTCAGCCATCTCTAATTCAACTGCAAGTTGTGAACTAGAGTTTTCTGCTTTCTGTTTTTGCTTAGCTAGCTTCTTGTTTCTTCTTATAGTCTTCTCTATCTCTGGATTAAACTGTAAAGTTTCAGGTTCAACTAAACCTCGCATAAACTAAAGAAAACAAATCAGTAAAAAAATTCCAATATTAAAGAATAAATTACAATTAAATTGGCGTACTCAATCCCCGGCAATGGCGCCAAAAACTTGTTGCGTAACGGCAAGTGTACCGATCGTACAAGTAATAATTTGATAAGTAGAGTATTGTCTCCACGAGGATTGAGGCACAAATTTTATCATAATTAATATCTTTAAATTGGAAAGAGTAAAATTTAATTGATTTATGATTTGTATTATGTTTGAAGAATTTAAATAGCAAAGATAAATTGCAATTAAAACAAAAGATAAAGTTGGATTATATTTTGGAATTTATGAGGAAGAATTGTAGTTAAAGCACTCACCTTATGATCCCTAACTCCTTCACTTGGATTAATTACTAAATTAATTATTCTAAATGTTCAGATAATGTATTTTTCTATCAATTAGTTAAGCCCTAATCCCTTAGTGACTTTAACCCTTTAATTTAATTAAAACCCTAATTCCTTAGTGATTTCTCATAAATTAAGCATTAAGAAATACATTAATAATTCCGCAATCATACATCCCTATCCCTAGGTAATGTAACGATTGTTACTTTACTCTTGTCAGAAATTAAATTTTCAGTATCCCTATTGTCAATCCTAACCCTCAGAACTTTACTAGAATGATAAGCTCTAATAAAGATATAATCAATGGAAATAGAGTAAAATAAAACACTTTGGCATAAATAAAATAGGAATTAATCCAATTATAGAGAAGTTCACATTGGTTTTGGCCTTAACTACAAAGAAAGGAATCAGCCAGACATAGTTATGTCTGACTCAATACAAAGGAATGAGAAGAATAAGCAAGATTAGAAAAGAAGAGTATGCAAACCCTTCAATCTTGGATCTTTCTTGAATCTCCTTTCTTTCTTCTTGATCTTGGAATGCCTCCTTTTCCTTGTTTTTGTCTCCACTGCCCTCTAAAAACGTCCTATTACTTTCCTATTTATAGCCAGGTCATAGAAGATTCAAGAAAGATCCAAGATTGAAGGGTTTGCATACTCTTCTTTTCTAATCTTGCTTATTCTTCTCATTCCTTTGTATTGAGTCAGACATAACTATGTCTGGCTGATTCCTTTCTTTGTAGTTAAGGCTAAAACCAATGTGAACTTCTCTATAATTGGATTAATTCCTATTTTATTTATGCCAAAGTGTTTTATTTTACTCTATTTCCATTGATTATATCTTTATTAGAGCTTATCATTCTAGTAAAGTTCTGAGGGTTAGGGTTGACAATAGGGATACTGAAACTTTAATTTCTAACAAGAGTATAGAAACCCTAATATCTTTTATTCTTATGCTATCTTTCAGCTAATTCGTATTTCACAGTGTTGTCCACGCGACTGGCGCCAGCTTCCAGTGAGTGTGACACGATTGGCGTGGGCCTGGCGCTGATGGCGCGAACTTGTAGAAATAGTTAGCTCCTTATCTTGCTTCTTTTCCTCCTTTTCTTGGCTCCTAATATCAAAATTGCATGAATTAGTAATAAAATCAATAATAATGCAATTTATTTTTATTTTGGCCTTTATTTGATATTATATGCTTAATTTCCTTATAAATTTAACCTAAAAACTACATATGCTAGCAGCATGTCAAATAATTCCCAGATTTAGATATTGCTGTCCTCAGCAATAAAACAAAATTTTATTGTAAGGAAAACTATGTTCAACAATCAAGCATATCATCACATACACAATCGCAGAACTATTCTGTCAAATGCAATTGAATTCCATCTGAAAATTTCAAGAATACTCATCAATTCCATCAACATATAACCTTAACTTGCATACCCCTCACCAAGAAATATAATTCACTCCTCACTCAAGTGTTTAGGGTAATTGTAATCTCTCAATTCCTCCAAAGCTATAATACTACCATAAGCTTGATTATATTCTCAAGTTCTTGTATTACTCAATGATTACTTAGTTCAAGGAAGAGTAATCAATAAAACACGTATGCGTGGTAGCAAAGTAAAACTGAATTTTCCTCATCTCATTGGCTCTCACGCGCCTTTGAAGCCGATGAAAGTGATAACGAAAGCTTCAAATCAAAGCTTGCCTGAAACTTATTCGTCGTTCTCACTGGTTCCAGAGACACATGATGGGTCAAAGAAGAGGGAAAACTTGGTTGATTTGTTGAAGAGATTGGTCAAGAATAGAAGCCAGGTACATGCGTACGTTTAAAATAGGTTTGCATGCAAATGATATCAATGTTGCGGTTTAATGTGGTGCCCATAAGGTTCTGCTGGTTTTCTAGAGACAATGGTCATTTTGTCACACTTCCAAAAAAGATTGCCCAGAATGCCACGCCTAAGAACATTTTCCCACAATACCACATGGCATATTTCGCCACTAAGGGAAGCGAATTAAGTAAGATGATGTGGCATCGCTGTATTGGGCGGATTGAATGGATTGGACATGTGGCGCTGGATACGTATTTCGCATGGGGGCAACGAATTACATGAAAATGCCACGTGTCACGCGTCGCCTATTTCGCTTGTGGGCCCAGCGAATTAAGTCCAGTTGGCCCACTATTTAAACCTCCCCTCCTCCATCCGTCCCCCTCACTCTCACTATCACTTTCCTCCCTCAATCTTACTCCACTTCCTCACAGGTTAGTTTTTATTTTTTACTATTTTGCTGTTTTTATTTTTGTATTTTAATTGTTCAATATATTTATTATTTATATAGTTTTAGTTATTAAATGATGTTTAGGTTGGAGATTTAAAACATTAGGTTAGAGGATATTTAGTATTAGTTTGTAATTGTCAAGTTTTTAGGATATATTATAGACATATAGGTGTGTTCTAAATTATATATATTTAATTCGATGTAAAGATTTGATTTAATAAATATAATATATAGTAACACTAATAAAATTAATTATATATTATAGTTAATAAATATAATGTGAAACATATCAATTTTATTTAAATATTTATAAAAAAAATTATATTAAAAGAATATAACCTTAATTGTGTTTAAATTGTGTGTGTGTGTGTGTGTGTTGTGCATATAGTAACTTTATAATTTATAAAATAGGTATATCACTACTAGAAAAACGGTCTTTTACGACGCACATTCGAAGACGATTCCCAAAAAACCGACTTCTAAGTTAGGCAGTGACAATGTTGTAAATAATGTGATATGTATGACGACGGTTTTACAATAACCCTCTTAGAAGTGCATTGTTAACCGTCTTTAAAACCCACCTTCACTACTACAAAATGTATTTTCCAGGACGCGCATTCAAAAACGGTTGTAATAAAACCGTCTTAAAAATTGACGCGGTGGCAGTATTGTAAATAATTACAATATTTTAAAAACGGTTATACTAAAACCGTCTTTAAAGCATATTTTCGAAAACGGTCATTAACCTACCCGTCCTTGAAATAAGGGACTCAATCCGCGTCTGTTCATTATTTCTTCCCCTTTTTTTTATTTTCCAAGTTATCATTCTCTCTCTCACGTGCGCCCATTCATTTTAAACTTTTCATACTCTCTCGTGGTTGTTCGTCTCCTCTGTCCTCACATACCCAAACCTTTTCTCAAACCCTGTTGCGTCTCATCATGGTCGAGCTCGTTGCGGCAGAGGTAATGGGAGGTGCCGCCGGTGGGAGATCTGGGAGAAGAAGGAGTGGAGAACGAGGGTTTGAGTCGAACCGAGGGTGGTGTGGTGAGGGATAACGATAGGGTTTGGGGTTTGCGGAGGGGCGCGTGGTTGATGGATGGGTGGGAGAGGTCGAGGATTATGACCACAAGCGGTTTGTCGTTGCGGGATTTGATCTCTGCGGCGTATAGGGCGAGAACGAGAATGTAGTGAACACCAGCAAGATCGAGGAAAAGGGCAACGATCATGTTCAAGAAGATAAGGGAAGAAAAAAGAACAAAAAAATCAATGAGTTGTAGATTTCGAAAGAGAAGGAAAATGTTGACTCCCGAGAAACAAGGGTTGTTTTTGGGCCCCCTGGCACAGGAAAAACAATGCTTGCAAAGGCTGTAGCAATTGAAGCTGAAGCAAATTTCATTAACTTTTCAATGTCCAGCATTACTTGAAAGGTATTTATGTTGTAAATTAACTGTTTTTTGTTGTGTATTTCCTTGTATGCTTCAATAACAAGAACAATATGGTTTTGTTAATTTGTTGCAATGGTTTGGTGAAGGAGAGAAGTATGTCAAAGCAGTATTTTCTCTAGCTAGCAAAATTGCTCCAAGCGTTATTTTTGTTCACGGGATTGCTTTATCATGTCATTTGTTTATCTTCCTTTGAAGTTCTCTTTTCCTTTATTTTAAATATTTTTGTAATACTTTTAGCCTTCATATGAGCCATTTGTGGACTATTTTGAGAGGATAGTATGCCTATCAAATGGGGAAAGCAAAGTTATGTTTTATATAATAATGTTTAAGGGATGTAAAACTTTGATTATTTTGAGAGGATAGTATCTCTGTTTCTGTGATTATTTTCTGAGGCATATGAAAAACTGTCTGAATTGAAGACCTAAACATTTAAATCTCTTCGATTTTTTATGCTAGCTACTATGGATTTTCTTAGTTTCAATTATCTATGTTTATTTTTGTGGCAATTGTGGCAGGTTGATAGTATGCTAGGGAGACGTGAAAACCCTTCTGAGCATGCGGCTATGCGAAAAATGAAAAATGAGTTTATGGTAAATTGGGATGGTCTGTGTACAAAAGATAAAGAGCGTGTACTTTAATGGGTTTGCATCGGTTTGCTAGCGTCAGTGATTTGAACTATTTATGAAATTGCTAGTTTAGGTGGTTGTGTCAATATCTTCATTCACAATAAATATAGGTTTTTATTATTTTGAATTGATGTGGTGTTTAGGTTCAGTCTTATGCACATAACCTTCTAGTTTAGAAAGGTGTTGGGGGACCAACCCTATGTCATACAAATATTGTATTTAAATGTATGTATTTTGCCTTGAATTTGATATTTGAACAGTGGACAAATTTTTTTGTATTCTATCTCAAATTTGTTCTTAGCAATGCCTAATGGTTATTTATTAGTTACCTGAAGATTATATTTCCTGACAACAATGTGATTGTTTAGGTTGGAGAAACTTCTTTACCTTACAAAGCCAAAGGAGTGAAGCGGGAGCACCATCAAGCCAAGCGGAAAAATGAGAGTCATGGAAGTGCTTCAAAACGGAAGAAGGGAGGTTCTTCATATATCATTCGATGTCTCTCATTTGTTCCATTTCAATACACATTTATATTAGATAATTTCATAAAATTTTGTTCGGACAATTAATTTATGGATGAATCATTAGATAATTAGTTCTTGTTGATATAGTGTTGTTTTAATTTTTTCTTGTTTTTAGAAGGAATTAGGAACACAACATCTATGTATGAATATTTGTCATATAGTGTTATTTTTTAATCAATTCATATCTTGCCATTTTATCCTTTCATATTATGAAAAATAGGAACGCATAATTATAAAAAAAAAATAAAACCAGTTTTAGAAGATGTTAAAAAAAAAAAATTAAACAAACCATTTTAAGACGGTTAATGAGGAAACCGTTTTAGAAAGCGTAACTTTCAGGACGGTCAATAGAGAAGACCGTCTTAAAACCTAGCATTCTAAGACGGTTTCCTAAATAGCCGTCTTAGAAGGTTTTAAAAAAATAAAAAATAAAAAACCCAACAAAGACGGGTTCGTGTATAAATGCCTATCTTTCTAAGACGGTTGCATCGATAACCGTCTTACAAGGTTAAAAATTAAAAAAAATAAAAAATAAGAAACCCAACAAAGACGGGTGCGTTTAAAGACCGTCTTTAAATGCCTACCATTCTAAGATGGTTGCCACAATAGCCGTCTTAGAATCTAGGTTACAAAGACGGTCCGGGAACTGTCTTCGAAAGTGGGGACTTTCAAAGTCAGCTGCATGCAACAAGGACGGGTCTGGAACCGTCTTAGAAAGGGTTGTAGAACCGTCTTAGATTCGCCTTTTTGTAGTAGCTTTCATATACGGTTTCCTGGGACCGTCTTTAAATTTGCGCTTCTGTCTTTCTCTCTCATCATTCAAATTTTAAATCAAGAAACCCGAATCAAGGTGCGGTTGTTTGGCTTCCTTTCTCTTTCTCTCTCATGGCCTTCTCTTCCTTGGTATTCCCTTTCTCTTCCTTGTTGTCTCTCCTTGGACTCAACAGAGAGAACGATCTTTGTGTTTCCGTGTCTCCAAGTCCTGTGTTTTACACTGATGATCGAATGGGAAAATTTATGTTAAGTTGCTACATCAATGGTAGAAGACGTGTGTTTCCTCTACAAGGTACTTCCTTTCTACCTCCTTGTTGCTCTTTTTTATTGTTAAACCCGGATGTATAATCCTTTTTGCTCTTTTACATAATGTGCTTCTTCTCTTGCTTCCCTTATTTGTCAATTATTCTAACATGCTTCTCAATGTACTGTTTTGATGAAATGTTTTAACTTTCTACCATATTTGGGTTTCTCTATCTCTTTTTTAAAAAATTATTTTTGAGTTTTTGTTGGCACTTTATCCTCAAATTCTTGTGCTCTAACTAGAGTGGACAAGGGGAAGAAGAAATTGTCACGCGGGTTCGAAGAAAAATTTGTTGGAATTCCTGAAAAGAGTTATTGACACTGATATATGGGTTTAAAGAGGAACACTTTAGCACCCCCAAAGAAAAAAGAGGAACACTTTAAGCTCCTTTGCACGTTTCTTGGTTATTATCTGAATTTGGGTGCTCATTTTTCCTCATTGTATATGTTTATTGATGATTATTACCAAATGTGTGCATCTGTGGTGTTAAGGACTTGCCTCGCTGGAATTCTGTTTGTACATACCTCACTGAGATTAATGCTTTATGCCTCTAAATTTTTTCATATATTTGGTATTAGATTTAGCACTAATTTGATAATTTCTTGTGCTTCTTTTACCATTTTATGTTCTTCTGGGATTTGGGAAGGCTCCATAATTTACCTATTCGACATCCTTGCCAGTGATTTAAGTTATCCCATTATTCACATTCTAGTAACTTTCTCCTCATATGTGATTGCAGGAAATTCTTGCTATGAAGTCCCAAAGAGATCACCAATGTTGTAAGGACAGCAGTCGTAATATTTTCAATGGTTTGTGGCATTTTATCTTCTCTGTGTCTAAAGCATATAAGCACCCAAGCTAGCAGGACTACATTTATGGACTTTAAAGTCATTGACAAGCATATAAGCGGTCCCCTACACACTATTTTTTGTTTTTGCTGTTATCTCCCTATTTTGTTGTTGTGTCCTGTGCATGTGCTATGTGATGTGTGTTCTGGTTGTGTGTGCCAAAAGGGTGATAAATGAGTCATGCAAATAAAAAATAGACCTGGAAAATGCTAAAATATTTATACTTATATAATTATTAAGTAAACACTTATGCCATTGCTTGTATTTGATGCTTCTTGCTAATACTTATTTTGTATTGACGTAAGCTACATTTAGAAAAACACTTGTTGAATTGTGAAGTCATTTTCTTCACTGGAAACTAGGTACAATATCCTTGGATAGATCAGCAAATGAAAGTGTATGCAAGAACAATGTATTTGATGCTAGTATATGTTTGCACAATTCAGCAAAAAAAATAGTGTATGTTTGCATTTATTAGGATATTCTTATTTATTTTACAGAAAAAAATATATTATTACTAAGATACAATTTTCAAATTTTAATTTTTTTAAAAAATACAAATGCTAAATCAATTTTTAAAATCATGCTAATGCCTTGTGCATTTGGAGATATTTATTTCAAGAGATATTTATTTCATATTTTATTTTCAAATTTTTATTCATCAATGTAATCATATACTAGCTATTTTGTTAGATTACTATAAAAAAATGATGTGATTATAATTATTTATGAATGTTGAAAACAAAATTAAAAAGGATTCTTTAAAATCAACAAACCAACAAATTTATAACTGTAAGTTTGCATATGCCAAGGCAATATATGATATTTACTACAATTTTTAAGTATATGATATTCCATTACACTATGGTTACTACGATTAAATTTTTACTATAATTAAATTAGTTTACTCTTACTTTGATTCTTGGGTGTAAATATATGAAAATGAAAATGGAGTGAACATGATAATGTGCACTTTCAGGATGGAAAATCTGAATCTGAAACTACTTAGCAGCCATGCAAAAATTATGGTACAGTGATCTCCATTGCAGGTAAGTGCTTTGTATATGCTGGTTATTGTCGTTAAATAACTTATGGCCCAAAAGAAAGGGGGAGATGCCTTAAATAATAATGAACTATATCCATGTTGGCTGTAGTTATTTAGAATGTGATATTAAAACTTGGGAAGATGAAGTGGATGAGTACTGGCTCGTGCAGTTTTTTACCATAGAATAGAAGTGCATTTTGTTTTTGTAGCAAATGGACCAAATTGGTCCTTAGCATACAGAGAAAATTCTTGTTGGGTATTTAAGTTAACTTCTGATGTTTCAGTCAGAAATGACTTGACACTGCCACAGTTATTCTCCATGTGACAACTCACTTTAAATTACAAGTGACACTGCCATATTGGACTATAAGTTCCTGGAGATAATATAGGTATTTTCATCTAATGCATTTACTTAACATCTAGATGGTGTGAAACTGCATATCTAGCTTCGAGCTTTGTGCCCGCTCGGTACTTGTATATCTGGATAATTTCTAGCGCACAGGCACATTCAGTTGGGGCTCTGCGATTCTTGCAGCATAATATAGGGAGTTATGTAAAGCTACACGTGCAGCACGTCGTAAGATGGATGAATGTGCTTTGTTGTTGCAGTTGTGGGTTTGGACGCGATTCCCAACCATCTCTCCTGACCTTCCTAGGGTGGAAGATCAAGATGTGTTAGACCACGAGATATATGGCCATAGGTATTGTTTTTTCTATGTTAGTAATCCATCGTTTGGTTGTATTAGGAATATATGTTGGTAATGCAGTAATTTTGTTGTTATAGGTTTGATGTATACGAGACGCGACAAATCGTATATATAAACATTCGCAGATATCGGTATCATATTGATGTCATGTGCATGAGAGACATACGTTGGAGGTCGTATGACCTTGTAGACATAGTCCATTCACCGGAGGTTGACATGGCTCGGAGATGGTTGACTGTTTGTCCTCTTATTTGTTATGAGATTGTCGTGTACCAGCAGCCGGATCGAGTACTGCGTCAGTTTGGGTTTGACCAACCAATTCCAAAGGACCCAATTAATTGTAGTGAGCTACTGACGATTAGTATTACGAGGAAGACAGAAGTGGATTGGAGTGAGCGACATGGTTTCTTCATTGCCCAATGGGCAGACAGAGATTCCCTTCTGTTGCAAAACGTTCACCCTATGCAGAGCGACGACTACCTATCTGTCAACAGTGAGTACATGCAGTGGTATTACTCTGTTACCCGTCGCTAGATGTCCCACAGAGCCGCGTTAAATGTATATGTGGTATCAATGTTACATATTATTGTGTATTTTGCAAGTTAATTTACATTTTGTATTCACTAATAATACTTGATGGCCAGACGGATTGGCCGAGACAGTTGTCCACATGGCTTCACCTGAGGCACAGGAGGCATTCGACATGAGCCACGTCTACCAGGAGGCGGTTCGACTTCTGGCTACATGGGATGATTTAGACAGACTAACAGATCATGGAGATGGTGCACCCCCACCCGTGCGGCGTCAGACCGAGACCCCTCCTGCAGTGGTTCGCAAAAACCGACGTGAGCGTCACGACGGGTTACCCCTTCACCACTCTACTCCATCAGTTGCGGACACACCTGTGCTTGTACTGCCTCTTCCTCCCCGTCCTACTGGCTTGTTCTATGCACCAGGGTACCCTTCGGGCCTATCTCAGCAGTATTGGTGACCACCACATCAAGTTCCTGGATCACATACCCCCTGGTTTATAGCATCGTCGAGGCCGTAATCCGGGTTCCCATATCCATATCCCATGTATGTAGCTGGCCCCAGTTCAGCTGGTCCTAGTTCAGCTGTGGCCAGTTCATCTGGGTTTCAGTTCACACCCGGGTCAAACACATTTGCAGACTGTTATAGGCCCGATGCTCTGACGTCAAAGGAGGATCCAATTATGGCCACTCCTACGACACATTCGGCTGACTTATTACATTCTTCGAGTTTCGCTGTGTATTCAACGGATGACATATTGGCGGCAATGGATGAGGGACATCAAAACAACGATGACCATGGTGACGATGACACTGACCGCATCATTATGCGAAATCCGATTAGGGGAGCACGACATCGATGTCATCTGTCACCATACGAGCATAACATGAGCCGTTGTGGAAGATACCATGCAGGCCACGGAGAGGATGACTGAGTTTTTTTTTTTTTTAAATTATTAATAACTATGATGGACTTTAATTGTTTTTTAATTTGATGTTTTATGCATGATGATGGTGGACAATATCAGAGACTATTTTAATTTAATGTATTATACATGACAATGGACTGTACTTTTTTTTTATTTTATTTGTTTATTAATTAATGAAAGCGTAGTACATAACTATAGATCAGTGGTCCTGGCTGCGTGAAGGGCAATTACGCCTATTGTGACCAACATGCTTACAATAACCACATCTTGTACGAGTTGTCGATCTTTCCTGCGAATCCATCTCATTGCGAATGTGTGTACTCTTTGGCCTTCCTTTTTTATGTCTCAACGTCACATCTGGTATGAAGTCCTCATTTCCAATGGGAAACCACTACGATGAATACACTTGACATTGATACGCGACACTATATATAGGGTCTACATATTGTCGGGGATCGTGGTGTGTGGATCGATATGCTGTAATAACATGACTACACAAGAACCTGAAGGCTGTGAACTCACCACACTGACAACTTCGTTTACTTAACGAGATCGACCATTTTTTACCGCCCCTATGAGTGCGTATGTTGTATGTCTCTTGAACCTCAAATCTTGTCTTTAGTGTGTCATAACAAGTGACGTAGTGACGTAGTGTGTTGCGGATTTATGAACCATTGTCATATATTTTTGCCAGGCTAATTTGGAGAAATTATTACCTCTTGCCATCTCTTCACGAGCCTCTTGACCATGTTCGACAAAGTATGCTACTAGTCGAGCGTATGTGAACCGCACAAGGGACGTAATAGGAAGGCTTTTGGCTCCTTTAACTACCTTGTTAAAGCACTCTGAAAGATTGGTTGTCATGTGACCAAACCTTCTTCCAAGTTCATCATATGCTATACTCCACTTCTCCTTTGGGATTGTATCAATCCATGCGACAATTTGAGGTTTGATTCTTTAAATGTTTCTAATCCGGCATCAAAATCTACGCGCGAGATTGTATAAGCTGCATATAGAAACACGAGGTCAAAATAAGGACATAAGATCACTAGAGTAAGTGGATGTAATAACATTGTCTTGTAATGGGCAGACATACCTAATTTCTTTAATTGTTTCTTCAACATGACATTGCTGAACTTGTGATTAAAATTACTCGCTAAATGGCGAATGAAAAAAACATGGTATGCCCTAGGTGGTTGCCATCCTAGTTCGACATTGTTCACCGTGGTGAGTATGCCCGCATGCCGATCTGAAATAAGACAAATTCTGTCTTTCTGCGTAACGTGTATCTGAATAAGTGCCAAAAATCACGACCAGTTGTCGATATTCTCCCCGAAAACAACCACAATTGCAAGTTGAATGACATTATTGTTGCCGTCAACTGTCGTTGTAATGAGCAATGTTCCCCGATATTTATCATATATATAGGTTCCATCGATGCTTATAACTGGTTTGCAATAATTGAAAGCATCACAACACCATTTGAATGTCCAAAACACCCTCTTGAACACCTTAGCACTTCCATCGAGTTGCCCATCAATAAAGTGGTCGTTCAAATCCAGCTTGTAGGCAGACCCATGAGAAAAATTAACATGTAACTTAACCACCTTGGCAGGAATGCATACGACTCATCCCAATCCCTAAAAACCTTCACAATGGCCTTT
Source organism: Glycine tomentella (assembly GCA_007407185.1). Classification (NCBI taxonomy): domain Eukaryota; kingdom Viridiplantae; phylum Streptophyta; class Magnoliopsida; order Fabales; family Fabaceae; genus Glycine; species Glycine tomentella. The sequence goes on along the minus strand of PYAF01003435.1, from coordinate 143,201 downwards.
TGCTTTGCCTTTCATGCCTTTTTGTATGATATATGAAATCTGAAAATTGTTGTTATCCTTTCTTGAATTAACCCAATTTTAACACTGGGGTCCTCCATGACCATTTCTGGATTTCGTCAAACAATAATACATTAATACATTTTCAGCAAAATTTGGAGTTAAATTTAATGTATTTTACGTACTAAGATCAACGAACATATCAAATTTGAGTCAAGCTGCTTGTGATCTTGAGAAAGATTCTGACTGACACATGTGTGTTGATTGTTCCATATGCCTACAACCTATTTAGTGCCACCCTTTTTTTATATACCCTCATCCTCCATGGACAACCGTCAAAATGATTTTCACAAACCATTATAAGTCTTTTTGTATCACTTTTTTCTACTACCGGTTGTGCGATGCTCGGCCATACAGTATTATTTTATTGCCAATTGAACATCCTGCTTACTCTCAAACACCTGGTCCTTATATAGCTGTTGACCCATCTGCCAGTTAGGTATTTGCACTCCTTGCATGTCACCAGACTCCTGATTTGGGTATGCCCAATTAATATTTGTGTAATGGATTATGTTAGACCAAAATGGAACGTTGCCCTCTCCTACATGATGAGACATATTACACATTGTTCTAATAAACCTACAATAATTTAAACACTACTGACTGATAAAACAATGTGCATCCATACTTGGAACCGGAAGCGGGTCTTGTATTCTGACAATGCCCAGAGAAGGAATTGGAAAAGCACGATCGAAATCACCCTCTACGTCCGTATTCGATGAGTCACTGTCTGAAAAAAGACCTTCGTCCACCTCGTCCTCAAAATTGTCCATAGCCCAAGCTGGGTCGTGGCCTGGCACCATTTCATTCTCCATTGCTTGACTTGCTGCTGCTGGTGGGGGCGATATATCCCTATCTTCAGAATCCATTTGTTGGGTTGGTTGGGTTGGTAGTGGTGGTGATCGGGATACATCTCTGTCTTCGGGATTCACCGACGGCTCTCTATTTATGTCAATGGACCCAATAGGTTGGACATAATGTTGACTGCTTGATTGTCCACCATAATTTAATTCCGCATACAATTCGATAAATCTGGGGTTTGCTTTATCCGATATACATGCGTCTGTAACTAACGCTACATCATCATCATCATCTACAATATCCACAGCAACCCACTGCACCAGGTTGCCCGATGCACATCTAGCAGTCAATCAAGACACAAATTGTCCGCGTTGTAATCTCACCTTCTTGTAAATCATTTTCATCAGATCACGGTGACTGCATCCTGGGGCTATACAAAACATTTTACTTTCTCCTTCAAAAACTTGACCATTAGGTCCAATATATCTGCTCCCATTATAATAGATAATGGTTATTAAACCATTTCTACTACCACTCATTTTGCGTAAATTAAACTAAAAACTAGGACAAGAATGTGTTTGGGATTGAAAATTAACAATGCAAAATACCAAAACATGTGTGGTGATTTGGAAATAGGGGGGCATATATAGGACTAAATTCGTTGGTCCATGTAACAAAATATGTTACCTATTTCGCTTTGCCCTCCACCAAATTAATATGAAGCTGCCATGTGTCCTGGTGTGTCAGTAGACCACCTATTTAGCTAGTCTGCTAAGCGAATTACACAGGGGTGACACGTGTCCTGCCCCAAAAAAAGTCTGGACAGACCACGTAATTCGCTGGTCAGTGTAGCAAATAATGTGTCCAATAATGGGTTGCCATGTCAGCCTACCTACTTCGCCCACGTCCCCAACGAAACATGCAACATGGCATTGTGGGAAAATGTCCTGTAGGCGTGGCATTCTGGGCAATTTTTTTTGGAAGTGTGGCAAAATGGCCAGTGTCTCGTTTTTCTAAGACTGTATATTGGTTGTTTGCATAGTTTGGTTTTTTTCCATTTATTTTTTATTTTTGTGCAAATATTTTTTGATGAAACACGTGGTGAAATGTACATTGTTTGTCATGCATAAAAATAATTTGACGTGTTTTATTGATTACTCTTCCTTGAACTACGTAATCGTTGAAAAATTAAAGGGCATAATATTCTGATTTTTCCCTTTAAATTCTCCTTCATGGGTTTGATAAATTATTAAGCCAGAATTAGACTTTTTATACTAAAAGAGGGTCGGATATATATAATGTTGTGACAAAAAAAAAATTAATAAATTAAAATATGAATTTTTATTTTTTGGTACAAGATAATCGTGGATTTGCTATAATCAAAGGCGGAATTAGGGGAGTTAGGGTGGGCCATCGCCCCCCCTAAAATTTGAAAATTTGAAAACAATTTTTTTAAAAAAATTAATAAAAAGAAAATAAAAAACGAAAATGAAAGGAAAAAAAAGAGGGAAAAATATTAAAAAAAGGTGAAAGGGGAAAGAGAAAAAATATAAAGAAAACGTAGTAAAAAAAGAAAAGAAAAAAAATATTAAAACAATAAAAAGGAAAGAAAATATTAAAGAAAAAAAAAATATATATATATATATATATATATATATATATATATAAAGAGGAAATAAAATGTAATAAAAATAAAAAGGAAAAGAGACATAACAGAAAAAAAAAGGAAAGGAAGATAATAAAACGGAAAAAATAATAATAATAAAGGAAAGAATAAAGATGAAGTGTGAGAAAGAACACATTGAGATCTAGACAAAGAAACACACAAAGAGGAGAAATAAAAGACACAAATCTCAAGAGAACAAAAGAAGTAAAAAAACTTGTCATTTGGTAATACAACAAGTGAAAGAGAAGGGTTTAGGTATCCCCTCATTCCTTTCTTTTTTCCTTTTTTACCTCTTTCTTCTCCCCTTTCTAGTTGATGGTGTTATTCTTCTAAAATAAAATAAACTGCTATTTGAACCCCTTGTTTTTACACATGCACCCCTATCATGTTGGGTTATGTTCGTTTTTGTTAAATCTGAAACAAAAAAAAAAACATAAACTACTGTTTACACCTTTTTTTTTACACACACCTTCTACCATGTTGGACCTATCCCGTTTTTGTTATAAAAAAACTACTATTTACAAGTGTTTTTTGTTTGTTTTTTATTGTTACTATTCAATAGCCTGAAATTTCTAACGATGTTGAAATATTAGGAGTTTGGGACTATATTCTAGATTCTGTTTTAAAGTAGATTACGTTTTCTTTGTCATTTTGTTTTTTTTTGTTACTTGATATATATATATATATATATATAAGTTTCGGTTTTGGTCTCATTAAAGTTGAGCTTGACATTCCTAAACATCCAGATTTGATTAATTTATCAATTACATCTTAATTATGTTAAAGGCTAGCAAGAATTGGAAAATCCATCATTTACCTTCTTATTGATAGAGTGATTAGACTTGTATTCACTCTTCCAGTTTCTACAACAATTAGTGAAAGATAACCAAGAGTAGACTTTGAAATAGAATGGAAGACCAATTTCTTGATGATTCTTTGATTACATACATTGAAAAAGAAAATGTTTTGAGTTTTAGCATGAATTCAATTATAGATGATTTTAACAATAAGAAAACACGTAGAGTAAGAGTCAAATGAAGTGATCTTAATTTCTGTAATGTTTTTTTTAATTTTTTGTATATTAGGTTTGTATTGTCTTCGGAGTACTTTTATTTATGATATTTTTTTTATATTCGTCATCTCTCAATAAAATTTCTGCGCCCGCCACTGACTATAATGTAATTTCAATTTATAAATTATTTTTGAAATAATTTTTATTTTAGAAAATAAAAATATAATTGCATAGGATTCAAGTTGGCAGATGACCCCTTTATGACTCGAACGATATTGAAGATGACATCCACGATTCAATTTCCATTTATTGTTCTTTGCATTAATTAAAGTTTAAGCAGAACATGTTAATATAAGAGGATTTATTTAGTTATGAAAGACAATTTATTTTATATTGAGAAAGTAAAACAAATTGATTATTATATAAAATGTAAGTTAACATAAAGCTACTGATATTAGAAATTTAAAAATAAAGTAAAAATTATATAGTAGCTAATTACAGAATTTATGCAAACTACTAATATGGGGAAGTAATTGGGATTTCTTATTTTTTTATAGGGTTAAATCTGTTGATTTTTCCTTTATTATGGTCCATATAAATAAAAAGTTGGCTAGTTGGAAAAGCCACCTTTTGAATAGGGCTGGTAGAGTCACTTTCGTCCATTCAATACTCTCAGCTATTCCAACTTACACAATGCAAAACATCTGGTATCTAAAGGGTGTGTGTAACAAGATTGATGATATTGTTTGAAATTTCATCTTGGGGGTCCACACTCGAATTGGTTTGGTTGGGAAAAAATAACTACACCTAAAAGCTAAGGGTGGATTAGGTATTCGTAGAGCAAGGGAGGTTAACATTGCCATGTTGGGGAAGAAAGTTTGGGTTGTTTTTCATGAACCTCATAGATTATGGGTTCAAATGGTGGGTAATAAACATCCAACACATTCACTTCATGTGTATTACTGATGCTCAGGGTGTTTTTTATACTTGGTCTTCCATAGTGAAGGCTTTAAATGAGCTTCCAGATGGATTTTGTATTCGTCTGGGAAGGGGGGAGGTGTTCTTTGACAAATTCAAGGAAGATGGTGCTATTAGTCAGCAACTAGATTATGTTCATATTTATGACACTCAACTACTAGTTATGGATGTTTTCTTTCAAGGAGGTTGGCATTTCAACATGTTAGCAACTCCTTTGTCCGATGATATTAAGAATAAGTTATTGAGCATTGTTCTAGATGGCCAATTGGATGATGTTGTTATTTGGGACCTTTCTCCAACTGGTGGATACACCACAACCTCATCTTATGCGTGGATTACTACCGTGCCCACTCTTCATAATACTCCTACAAGGGAACGGAAATCAGTTGGGAAGAGACAATTACTAGAAATTGTAAAATCCTTCTTATGGCTTGTCTTTCAGGACAACCTTCCAACTAACCAAGTCTGTTTTCAACGACATCTTTGTCTTGATTTTCTTGTCACATGTACAGCATAGTGGAGGAAAGTCATCTTCATTTCTTGCACTATTGTCCCAGTTCAAAAGATGGTCTGGAATATTTTGTAGTTTTCATTATACATAAGCTTCTAAAGTAACGATGCAATAGATTGGATCTCGACCCAAATGAATCTTCCTCATGGTGGTCTTCAATGATTTTTCCAGGGTGTGCGTGTTGGTACATTTACCATGCACGGAATATGGAGATCTTCAATGATAAGAAATGACAAACTTGGTTACTTATTGTACTGTCCAGGGTTCACAAAATACATGTGAAAAGTGACATGGTATTCTAGTACGCATGTCATCCCTCCATGTTAGCCCTAGCACAGGAGCACGAAAGCCTCACCCTCAGCAGCCACTACTTGGCTGAACAGGTACTCAATTATCTATAAGATACACATGATCTACTAGCTATTATCTACAGGCTAGTAATTATCTGTAATGGTTATTACACCATTGTAACAGCCCCTACAAACAAGGACATGTAACTCTTACTCCAATTTATAAGCACCAGGTTCTATCTCATCCTTTTCATATCTCATGCTGACCTAACTCACGTATTTGCTTGAGTGTCGAAATGCTTTGTTTTGCAGGTCCTCCCTCGTCCTACTAGCAAAGGATACTCATAAGGCCGCGTGCGAGATCGTGGAGCCTATCATGGCACGACCACTCTGACGTGGGTCCACTCCAAATTTTTGTAATTACACCTATGAATCAAGAAAAAAACAGCATATGATATTGCTTTTTGTCCTTCCCCCATCTCAAAGGCTTGGAAGCAACCGCTTACAGTATCTTGGTCCATACCAGCAGAGAACTCAATCAAGTTGAATATGGATGGTAGTTTGTTAGGTAACCCAGGCAAGGCGGGTTTTAGTGGAATCCTTCGTGACAACCTTGTCAATGGCTCTCAAGTTTTTTAGGTAGTTGTGGTTTTGCAACCTCTCTTAATGCATAATTACATGCCTTATTTCATGGCCTTTCTCTCACTTGGAACTCCGGCTACAAGGGCATCGAGTGTGAGTCTGATTCATTGCTAGCCCTTCAGTTAGTTGTAGAGGGTGTTACAACCCATCATACGTATGCATCCGTTATCAACCATATTTGTACTTTCAAGACAAATTAGTGGCAGCTACAGTTCCAGAACTTTCCTTTAGAACTGTAGAATTCTCAGGCTCTGGGTAAACTTTTATCATGAGTTGGAACTCCTATTTGAACGGACCAGCTCACAGTTACTTTAGGCTCTATATCATTTGCCAGAGCTCTTGTTGAGGTTGATGCCTCTAAAGAACTCATTAAGGAAGTTCATTTTAAACTTCCTAATGGTATCTCTTGTATACAAAAGATTGAATATGAAAATATCCTTATTTTTTTCTAACATTTGCAAAATGATTGGGCATTTTGTGAAAACTTGCAAAGCCTCGGGTGGGGAAAAGTAGACCATTCAGAAAAACCAACCTTTGGTGATAAAAGAGGTTCGTCAGTCCACTACAGTGGTTGTCCCAATCACATATTCTAATCCTCCACTGAAGCAACCAATGACTGGTGAAGATAGCTCTACCCCCACAACGAATTGTAACAAACAGGTGTTGTTTTAAATGTAACTGAAACCACTTCCTTGTAGAACACAACTGATGAAGATGGGTTTGTGCTTCCAAAATCCAAAGTTTGAAAGAAGGTGCCCTCGAAACAACTAGTGCCGAGTAATGAAGATATCAACAAGGAGGTTCAAACTAAACTAGAGAATGGGGCCACAAATAATAACAAGAAGCATGTCGGGAAGGTCTCTTCCCGTCTAGCACAATGATTATTTCTTCTTGGAATATCAGAGGCTTCCATTTGCCTGTGAAGCACCATGGTATGAAACACTTCCTTAACAGTAAGGGAGTGGATGTCATTGCCATATTGGAGACTAAACTTTACGATATATCTATTTATGATATAATGTAGAGGAAGTTGACCGACTGGAATTTTTGTTGTAATTATGATTCTTGTGATACTGATCGGATTTTGGTTATGTGGAAACTTGACCGTGTTCAACTTAATGTAGTAGAATCAAATGCTAAAGCTATCCACTGTTCTATTAGATAATCTATTACTAACAAACAATTCCTTGTTTCATTTGTTTATGGTTTACATTCTGTAATTTCTAGACGTCCTCTTTGGGAGTCTCTCAGCTCCTTTGGTACATCTCTGGATGCTCCCTGACTTTTGATGGGAGACTTCAATAGCGTTCTGTCTCGACAAGACCATATTAATGGGTCTTCTATCATAGCCTATGAACTTTAAGACTTCTCCAATTGTTGTAATGAGCTTGCTCTAGAGGCTCTAAATAGCTACGAAGCTCCTTTCTCTTGGCCAAATGGGAAAGTTTGGAGCAAACTTGATCATTCACTTTGCAATCAGCAGTGGTTAGATGTTTTCCCTGTCTCCTCTTCAAAGACTTCTCATATTATATCCATCTCTGATCATGCTTCCTTAACTGTGATTACAAATCTTGTTTGCACCAGAGGCAATGTCCCCTCTAAATTCAGTAATTATGTGGCTGATTATGCTTCTTTTAGTGCAATTGTGACAGATATCTGGACTTATCATTACCCTGGCTGCAAAATGTTCTCTGTTTGTAAAAAGTTGAAGGCTCTTAAAGTCCCCTTCAAGTCTCTTTATAAACAAGAATTTAGCAATGTTTCTCATCGTGTTACTCAAGCAGAGACTGATTACAACAATCAACTCCTGCTTTTGCAACAAAATCCCAATGATGCTAACCTTTTGAATCAGGTGAATAGCAACAAAAACTTGGCTTTCCAACTTCGAATAGCTGAGGGCAGAAATCTGGCCCAACTTGTGAAGAATAAATACCTTGTGCAAATTGACAAGTGTACCAAGTTCTTTCATGCTTTGATCAAGAGAAACAGGAACATGAGATTTATTGCAACTATCCAGAATGCTAATGGTCAGATTACTACATCCCAGGAGGAAATAACCAGCGAATTTCTTAATCAGTTAAAAAATCTGCTTGGATCTGTCGGGTAGTCTATCGAGGCTTCCCAAGCAATTTGTGATTCTGGCCCAAAGGTGGATCCTGACTGCTTTGAGTCTCTGCTGAGCCCAATCTCTAAGCAAAATGTCTAGAGCATAATCTTTGGAATGAACAACAACAAATCCCCAAGCCCGGATGGTTTCAATGTTCTTTTCTTTAAAAAGGCCTCAAATACTATTGGGGATGACATTTTTAAAGCTGTCAAAGAATTCTTTTCCTCTGGTAAGCTTCTTAGGCAAGTGAATCATGCCTTGATTGCCCTCATTCCCAAATCTGACAGTGCATCTCAAGTGAAGCATTTTAGACCGATTGCTTGTTGCAACATTTTATATAAAATTATCTCCAAGCTTTTGGTTAGTCGTATTGCTCCCATCCTGGAGAAGATTGTCTGTGACTCATAATCTAGCTTCTTAAAGAACAAAAACATGATTGACAATATCTTTCTGGTCCAAGAGCTTCTCCAAAAGTATTCTCAGAAAAGAGATTCTCCCATGTGCTTGCTTAAGATTGATCTCCAGAAAGCTTATGATTCTGATTCCTGGGATTTTCTGGAGTGGATTCTTAAAGCAATGGGCTTTGCCGCTCAGTTTTGCGACTGGATTATGGATTGTGTCTCAACCACTTCCTTTAGTGTGGTTGTGAATGGCTCTATCCTTGGGCATTTCAAGGGACAACGTGGATTAAGACAAGGGAACCCCCTCTCCCCTTACCTCTTCGTGCTCTGCTTGGAGTATTTTCATCCAGCATGTGCTTCTGTTAATCTCACTCATCTAACTTTTGTTGATGACATTATGTTGTTTTCCAGAGGAGATTTACCATCAATGACAACCATCTTTGAGAAGCTGAAGAACTTTTGTGCTGTTTCTGGTTTGTCAATTAGTAATGAGAAATCTACCATTTATTATGCAAGTATTGATAGTTGTGCCCTCTACCAAATGACCAGCCTTACTGGTTTTGGCATTGGAACTTTTCCCTTTTGCTACTTGGGTGTTCCTCTCCTATCTTCTAGATTGAATGTTTGCCATTATGCCTCTCTTTTATCCCAAATCTTGGGGTTTGTTCAAGGCTATAATAGGAAGACTTTGTCTTATGCTGACAAACTGGAACTTATTCGTTCAGAGATTCAAGGCACAATCAATTTCTAGATGGGAGTTTTCCCGTTGCAAAATACAATGCTTGACCATATCAATGCCTTATGTAGAAATTTCTTGTGAGGCAAATCTGATCTAGGAAGAAAAAAGTCGTTAGTTGCTTGGAAAGATGTGTGTTTCCTTAAGGAAAGGGAGGGGGGGATCTGGGCCTGTTCTGTCTTCAAGTTTGGAACCAGGCGCTTCTTTCTCGTGTTCTCTGGGATCTCCATTCTAAGAAGGATTCTCTATGGGTCAGATGGGTACACCACTTTTATTTCAAAGGAGGCACAATTTGGGATTTCAACAGCAGGAGCTCTGATTCTGTCCTCCTGAAAAAGATTGCCTCAATTCGTGATTGAATCATCACTAGAAAGGGACATGAGGACAATGCAGTTCAGTTGCTTAATTCATGGATTCATAATGACCAGTTTCTTGCAGGAAAAACTTATGAGTGCTTGCGATCCAAGAGGCCTTTTGTTCACTGGTTTCCCATTGTGTAGAATTCAGCTATTCCTCCGAAGGTTTCTTTCATTCTTTGGTTGGCTACCAAGAAGAAACTGCTCACCCTTGATAAAGTTGAATTCCTAAACAAAGGTTCCATTTTCCATCTTTGCCACAAGGAAGCAGAAAACATTGATCATTTATTTTTATCTTGCAGCATTTCTCTTAGAATTTGGGGCACCATTCGCGACTGGCTTCCTTTCCGTAGGCGGACTACCTCGCTGCAAGGTTCTATTAATAGCCTTATTCATGGTCGGGCAATCACTAATCTTTTGGGAAAAGTTCACTGCTTGGCTTTAGCTACTTCTGTGTACTGTATTTGGGTGGTTAGGAATCAACGCCTTTTTGAGAATTCACCTCTTGTTATAAAAGATATAATTGACTAGATTAAATTTCTTGTTTATAGGCACACACATTAATTGCATCTTTTCTAGTCACATGCTCTTGGTGCATTTGTTATAAGTAGCTGCACCTCTTACATATGTTCTTTTGATTTTGGCTGCGGGATATCCCCATCTATTGTGTACATATATTATTTGGGTAAATATAATTTTACATTTTTCCCAAAAAATATGAGTGATTCATGTCATGTTAATAATGTGACCGTCAGTTAATGCTTTGTCGAGAGACGTCACTCAAATGTTTGTCACCTTTACAAGACTATTAGAATTGGTGGTGTCATTCTACATGATTTTTCCCCATTTTTTGAACTTGTTTTACTCTATTTTTAGTGTGATTTGAGGCACGTCAATGCTACCGTTAGATAGGTGGACATGAAAACTAATAAAATCAACATTATTTCATGCAAAAATAACACATCTTAGGGTATCTCCAGCGCTAGGAGCTTATATGGGTTTCTTACTGACTTTTGGTGGGTCCTCTTTTAAGATATGATTGCTTATATAAGATGTTCAACTTAAATTTAAGCACTCCAGGAGAGAGAAAAAGTAAGAAAGGATGCCAGGTCAGATAAGGAACTCTTCCTAAGATACTGCATTGGAGATGACCTTAGTGGACAAAATTGAGCTTCAAAACACTACTGATAGGAAATTTTTTCCTTCTCTACAACACATTTTGTTTTCGTTTTTAGCCTTGTTTTACTGATTTTTGGTAAGATTTGAGGCACGTGAATGCTACCATTAGATAGACCAATATGAAAACTAATGGAATCACTCTCATTTTATGCAAAAGTAACGCATCTAAATGGACAAAATTGAGTTTCAAAACTAAAAAAAGATTGACCGTATTCATCTAATAGGATTAACGACCTTTTGAATCAATACTAGAAAAGATATATTACTTTACTTCACCAAGCCTTTTTTTCACATTGATATATCCAAAACAATAACTTACAGATTTTTTCTCACAGTTAAAAAGAATTTTTGTCATAGTTAATGTCAATGTAAAAAGAAATTACACTTATATAAAAATTTTGAAGTTCATACTAATCAGTGTCATAATTAGGAACAATGATTAATGAATTCAAATTAATTTTTTATTAGATACTATTTCTTTTGTCTCTAATTATAAGACATTTTCAACTAATTCATTCTCTTCAAGAAAAATAATTATCATATTAAATTTGTCAATTATTTAAATTATGATTTCAAAATTATTCATTTTTTATTCTCTATCCATTTATTTATTTCTCATTAATATTTAGAGAGAAAATAATTAAGTAAATATAAAAAAGAATAATTAATATATTTGAAAATTTTTAAAAAATCTTATAAAAAATACGTAAAATCTTATAAAAAAATACTTAAAATTATGTAATCATGGGAATGCATTAAGTACAATGGACTCCATTGACCGAGTATAGGCGCCATTCCGCTTTTCCGGATTGGTTTGTTGGGAGACTGAGCTTTATTTTGATATGATGGAATCCAGCCCCGACTGCTAGCCATTTTGTCCTCCTCCCTACCGGTGCATCAATTCAGCACATTTAGACCTTAATCACACTTTTTAATGAAAACATTTTACTATGTTTTATTCCTTAATTAGTGTCCAAAAAATACTGATTAATATTTACTAAACTTTAATATGAAATAGATGTTAATATTTAATAGATTAAAATAGACTTCCAAACAGGTTAAGCCAGATCTAAGAATAAAGTCCACAGCAAATAACAAATCAAAATTCAAAGTCTTTAATTTTTTAAATAAATTACAACTATTTAAACAAAATCTTGTTTTACTTATCTATTTTTACCTATGGATATAGTTGCCATGCATTCATTAACAATTCCAACAACACAATAAAATAATTAAGAAAGAAAAGCACGCTTCACTCTCTCTCTGAGGCTGCGGCAGGCTCAACGACAATCAAGATGAAACACTATCCGTGAGCTTATTATATGTGGCTCTTATTAAAATTATTTTTTTGAAAAGACCTATTGTCAGCCAATAAATATGCATATTCGTTCGTTTATCCCCAAAAATGTATATGTTTTGATATATAAATTTTAAAAAATTATATAATTTCTTGTTTTTTGGCCTTAAAAAAATTGTATAATTTCGTTCTAGCCTTATGCACATTGAACCAATGTCATAGAGCTAGTCAATACTGGACACTAAGATTTTATACCCTTTAATTTCTTAATGATATAAGTATTTTTGCTGATCCAAAAATACAATATAAAGATTTCTGGGGGTGTTTGTGACTGCAATGCAATCATAATTGTAACTACATATCAACCACATTTATCTATTTATTTTTGTTGCAATATTAAAAAATGTAACCACAGTCAAAAACCTAAAAATGAGTAAAGTGTTCTTTTGTGATAGAAAAACTGTTTGGGACTTGTGTTATTTACATGTGTCTTTTTCTCCTCATCGGCAATTTTTTTTTTTTTTAAGTAATGAAGTATTTACTACGCCTGATTTAAGTCGGTTGTCCAAAGACGGTCGTCGTTGAGGGTGTGGCACTCTCATAAACAAAACAAACATTTCAGAGAAGGTCATAGATGTGAAAAGTCATATCGACATCGTTTCTTAAGATACCCGTCGTAGAATAATTACTATTCTAAGTCGGTTCTCGAAGACCCGTCTTAAAAATATGTTTCAAAAACAGTTTTGGTAAAATCGTGTTTGATTACGCGCACTCACCACGAAGTTATTTATTTTTCGAAGTACTCCACGCACTCTCGCCTCTCGCGCCCGTTCCTTTCAACTTTCATTCTCTCTCTCGTGCCACTTTGTCTCCTCTTTCGTCCTCACATACCCAAGTCCCAAACCCTAAACTCGTTTTCCGTCGACTATAGTTCTTGATGGAACTCACCACAAGAGTGGTGGCATGGTGCTTTGAATGGAACCATCCCATTTGTTGAGCGCCTCTCTGTCTCTATCTGCTTCTTGGTCTTCTTCACTCAGTCAGGTACGCAAACAAATCTGCTATCCATTCATTCTATTCATTCATTTTATTCATCTTTCTCTCTGATCTACATACGTGTCCGCAAATTGCACCTCCATTCTCCACTCATTCCATATTCTCTTCCCTTTTCGCTTCAGAGATCCAACTCCTCGTATAACACATGACAAATTCC
>PYAF01003435.1:113898-126687 GCA_007407185.1 Glycine tomentella | reverse complement strand
TTTTAACTATTTAATCTCTCAAAAAACAATCATAACAACACTTATAATCACTTTCTATATTTTCCCAACAAAAATATGTAAATGTGTATCGTGCAACGTGTATCACCCGAATTCTGAATGTATATATATAGTCAATATTTAAACTTATTTTAATTTGATAAACGTATGACTTTCATTTAATCTACCATTTACATACATTTTTAGTACAGAGTCTTAGTTTCTAGGAATTTCATAGATGAATTTTCTAGACTAACTATTGCAATAATGATAGCTTTCTCTAACATAGTTTTTTCTTCTAGAAAATTCCTATTGTTATAATTCTAGAAATTTGCAGCATAATGATAGTTTTCTCTAACATAGTTTTTTCTTCTACCATGCGTATATATTATAGTTTTTTCTTCTACCATGCGTATATATTATTCTTTTCTTCCTCCTTGGCATCATTGATCCACATGTTGTGCACTATCTGAGGCAAGTTATAAGAACATAAAGACCAGTTTTCTATTCTGATACACTTTCTTCAATAGTTTAGTTTTGGAAATTGTTTCTTCAACAAAATAGATTTTATTTGTTTTCATATTTTTGTTGTCAAATGTTGGTTGTTAGTTTTTGTTAGTGGAGGGATTCAAACCCCATGACCTCTCCCTACTTTTCTTCTCCTTTCACCACCAACGCAAGTCAACCTTTTATCTCCTATACATTTTGAACTGTTTATTGATATTTGCAGGTTATATTCGCTAAACTTAATGCAGATTTAGCTCAGTCTTTGTGGACTATAAGATTGTATGGGGTTACGTACAACCTTTACACTCAGAGTTGGCCACAACTGGGTCAGGTGCTCTTTAGCTTTTCTAATGCTGAAACCATTTACATGTATTTCAAATTTTAATTTTTCAACAATTCAAATTATAACTTTGAAGGCCCAAAAAGTAGTGTGGGAACAGGCAAGGGAGGCTTAAGTGTAGCCTTGCTGCCTCTGAGTATTTGAACTTGGGAACAACTGATCATGTAATCTCTATCTCTAAGAGTCCTGGTATTACTGAGTTAATCTGTAGGTCCAGTTAGGGTCATTATATCAATAGGACCAGTCAATTTAACATATCTGTATGTTTTCCCTATGATTTGTAAAGACATATGGAAAGCAACATTAAATGTTGATATATATTTTAATGTGGAAATTTGGTTTGTCAATTATTAGCGTTTACAGTTACAGCCTCATATGGTTTTACAGTTATATATTATTTGTCTCTAAATTTGTGAAGATATATGGAAAGCAACATTTTAATGTCTTGATATATTTTTTTTTAACCCAATAATTTGTTGAATCTAATCATAAATACAAATGGGTGTTTGATTTGATTTTAATTTAATATATATATATATATATATATATATAATATATACATATATAAAAAGTTTCAAATATATACTAAAATGTGAAAAATAAAATAAAACATTTCTATTACGGTTCCTCTAAGCAAACCGTGTTTGAAAAGTCCTTAATCAAAGTTGGTTCTAATTGTAACTGTGTTTGAATAGATCTTAATCAAAGTCGGTTCTAATTGTAACCGTGTTTGAATAGCTTAATCAAGTAGTCGAATAGGTGAATTTTTTTTTTTTTTTATGAAAATCGCTTAATCAAAGACGGTTCCATCAACAGAACCGTAGTTGAAATGACGTTTTTAAAGACGGTCCTTTGACAGTAGTTAAAATATGAATCTTTTCAATGACGTCTATATCTACGACAGGCGTATAATCGTTATTGTAATGCGTTTAGAACCGTAGTAGATTGACCCCCTTGTAGTAGTGTTGGAAAACAATGTAGTTTTACCCATGTTTGCAATATAACTATATATAAGTAAAAAAATCAATAGGCTTCCGCCTGTTGAAATTTATTAGTGACTAATCAATTGGCTTAAGAGGTAATTAAAAAAGATAATGTAAATTAAAAAATTTGGGTCACAGAAATTTCACCCTCTTATTATCATAGGTAGCCCTGATTCATCAATTTCATCCCTCCCGTGCAGCCTCTTTTGAGGGTGATTTAGTTGCATTCAAATAGAAAGAAAGAAAAAAAAAATCAAAAACTTATATGCATCCCACCTTTCTTTCATTCTACTTTAATTTAATAAAAATATTTTTTTTCTCTATTTCCTTTCTTTTCACTCTTTTCAACTCAACGAAACCTACCAATAATTTCTTTTTTGCAGGACAGTGGATTCAAGAAAGACTGCACATAGTGGTCTCCCGTCTCCCACACAGCCTCGATTGTTGGGCTCATATCATTTCCCTATCAAATAAAATAGACTTAAATATATGACAATCACAAAATTCCATTATTCCTCGAAGTTTCAAAAGAACCAAGCCTCATGAAAATTAAAATAATTGAAACCACGTTCAAGCTAAACTCAGTTTTAAAAGGTACATATAAAATAGTAGAATAAATAAATCTGAAACCCAGTAGAATAAATATGTAAGGCACTGCAAAAGAAGAAACACCGCCATATATCATTATCATCATCCAGAAACATGGCTGCTACAACATCTTGTGATTTTTCTTCGTTGGAATCTCTTCAACACTATCTGCTTAAACATGATTCCAAACACGTGGTCTCTAATGGCGTGGAGAGCCTCAATGATGCAAAGAAATTGTCAGAGTGCAAAAGGGGTCAGCCTAGGGCATCACCTGAAGTTCCTGCGCCAACCAAATGGAAGCACTACCGTGGCGTGAGGCGAAGGCCGTGGGGGAAGTTCGCGGCGGAGATAAGGGACCCGAAGAAGAACAGTGCTAGGGTTTGGCTTGGGACTTATGTTACTAAAGAAGAAGCATGTTTGGCTTATGATAGAGCAGATTTTAAGATACATGGCAGAAAAGCTAAGCTGAATTTTCCTCATCTCATTGGCTCTGATATATCCTCGCCAGAGCCAATGAGAGTGGTGGCGACAAATAAGGTAAACTCACATGAGCCTTGTTCATCGCCATTGGAGTCATAAGGGTCAAAGAAAAAGAAGAACCTAGTTGATTTGTTGAATAGGCTGGCCAAAAATAGAACAAGGGTTGGGTTTAAAAATTCTTGAGATCTCAGCTAAAATTTATGCTTACGACTAGTACTTGTGGGAATTCAATTTAGAGCTTGAACTATGTGAGATAGTTGCACTAGATCTTGAAATTGGTATTAGCTCTGTTTTTGCTGTTTTAGTTTTTAATTGGAGTCATTTCATTTATCTACATTTCAATATTAATTCAAAACACAAGAAAAAGAATTGAATTGGATTTTAAAATTGTTTAAAAACTTTCAAAGAAGACCAAAATTAATGTTTTGGAAAGCGCTTTTGCAGATTGTTAGACTACTATAGAAGGTTTTTCACAAGCTAGCTAGATATACAGTCGTATAATGTTATGAGAGGGATGACTTAAGAAAATGATTTTACAAAAAAAAAAAAAAAAAGCAATTGTAGCTAGCAACTCACTAAATTAGTCTAAACAGATTAAAGAATGAGAAAAGAACGACATAAAAGTAGATATATTTATATTAGTTCACCTCAAAACACTTTGTTACGTCTAGTACTCCTTAGCTACTAACTAAGATTTTACTATATATCACCAATAGTATTTGTTGTTCGTGTCACAAATGGTGGTTCCTTGTTGAACTCTCTGGTGTGTGTGAATCTAAAAGAGCAAAAGGAGATATCTGCAAAAGACACTCCAACACTCAAGTGAGGATTCGATTCAGAGTTGTTGATGATAATTTGTGAATATGTAAGAATGAAAATTAGTCTCCTTACTTGGGGGATTCTCCCCTTTTTATAATGATCTTACTGGGCCTGGGGTCTATGAGCCCGTATGTCCTAATTACCAGTTAAGTAATACACCTCCTAATCATGCTTAAGTACTTCTAATCAAGTAATTACCCTCAAGTGACCCACAAACCATATTCTTCTCCAATATGAGTTTTGGTCACGTCTTGGCGATAATCATGGCTGAAATGGTACTCATCATTTACATATGTTGAAGGCCAAGATGAGTTGTTTGAAATATGTGGGTATATGGCCAAGAGGGTACTCGGTTGGATGCATCAAGTATCCTCTCGTCCTGACCGAATACTTTATCCGGTATACTAGCCCCCTAAGCTTTTTTTTGGCCTCGGCCAAAAAGAAAGGATTTATGCTTTGTCAGAACGATTACAATTAACTCCTCTAATAGTTACGCACCTTAATTGACCGATGATGGTTACATCGTGGATGTAACGGTTACATCGCATGTCCGCTAATCTTTCCATGTTGGGTATCGAAACATCTCGTGATTTTAGCTGTAGATCTAATCCGATCGAACAGTTGGTAATGGTTGTTGGTTGGGCCTCTTCATAGACCTAACTCTAATAAATAGCTCGGCACCACCCCTCTTTACTTTTTACCTATAATATTTACTTCTTTACTCTAAGTCGAATAGTGTTCGTGAGATAATTGTTTTTGTCGTACGTAATAATGGTTTTGGTCGAAGGTTTGTCATCGGGGGAGTCCGTTGGAAGCATGTCTGAGGTAAGTGGGTACAATGAAAAAGTTTTTGATGTTTTGTTTAACTGTTACTCCTTGGGGTTATATTTTTCTAGTTCAATTGACCTTTCGACGACCAAGGGGCCTAGTGACCTTTCACCTTTTTTGAGCTACTTGTAGGAAAATGTGGGTGAGAACGTTGCGGCTCTGGTGGTGGCCGCTACTATTGAGGCAGGGACTTCCAAGGGAGCTGCACCTTGGCCTAAGAAGTGCCATGTGCTGAAGGAGAAGCACTCACCTCCCTTATCATGCTTCCCAGGTACATGTGGGTTGACAAAGAGGTAGGTACCTATTTCTCCCGATATAACCATGAGCCGGACTTGCTCAACCTTTTCAGTTGGTTGTCGATTAGTACAATAACGAAGTCAGAGCATTGCCCGGTCACTCTCCGCACAGTTCAGTCTGATTCCACTCTGCCTACGGAGTTTGTGTTCATGGACTGGGAGGGATGAACAAGGATTTATTGTACATGTATGATTGCTTGTTTCACGATTTGCATGTAAGGGTCCCGTTTGATGACTTTACAATGCGGGTGCTGCGTATACTTAATGTAGCTCTGACATAACTTTATTCAAAAGGGTGGGCGGCCATGCAAGTGTTTTGTGCACTCTGCTTGTATAGCCTTGTGCCGGGAGCACCCAAACTTTTCTTTCACTATTTTTGAAGTTGTCTGCAAGATAAAGCTTGGTGGATATCGCTAATCCAGCTGTTGAAGCATCCTCTCTTCCGCCCCTTCACTTCTTCTTACAATAATTTCAAAATCGATTATTTCAAGGTAATAATAAGGCAAGCCGTCGGAAAGATTTTTTTCTACGATTCAGTGAGGAACCTTTTGTTTCCCTTCAACTGGCATAAATGCCCTCAACAGTACAACAAGTACCCAAAGAAGCTTCTAAGTGCTGACGAACGTCGAGACCTCAAATTCCTCAAAACACTCTCTTGACAACTACTTGCTCAACCTCTCGTGTCACTTCTGCAGTCTCTGAATCCTATCTAGGATCTTGAGGGTTAGTTATCTTTCCTTTTCGGTTGTGTACAAATTTCTTGCTCTAACTTGTGGATTTATCACTTGTGTTATTCTGCAGGGATCATGATGCAGGATGATGCTGATATGAATGCCTCCCTATTGGCTCGTAGGAATCGGATAGCTTCCGACGGAGGCTCTTCTCCGAACCTTCCGCTCAACCAAACATCGGGGCCACAGGATGCCCAGTTGATGTGGATCCTCCCCTGGCATAGATCCCCAGAGGAAGCAGAAGCATAAGAAACAAAGTCACCGCGAGCATTAAAGCGGCTTGGGGGAACTATCTGGGCTTCGAAAGGGTACCTCTCGAGACAAAAGACTCAGGCAATAAATCCTTAGATTTCAGCCTGCCGTTATCGACATCCTAGGGAATCTATTGGCTTTGAGCAACAAGACCGGATCATCTCGTCCATCCAGAGACGATTTCTAAGCATGGGCGTCAAGTGCTGAGAAAGAGCGACTACGCGACCAACTGGGCCAATTTTTGGGCCTTTCTTGCTAGGGCGTTGGCCATCACCCAACATCTGCAGGGGTCCTCAAACATCGATGCCTTGAAGGACCAGTTGTCAAAGGACGAGGACTCTTTGAACTCGGCACTTCAAGCCAACATGAAGTTGGTCGGTGACAACAAGAACTTGGAGGACCGCGTGCTTGCGCTGACAACTGAGGCCAAGGGGTTGGAGACACATGCTATTAATGCCGAGGCCTTGGTTAGGTCTCGGGATTCTTAAATTGCCAGGCTTCGGTTGGCCTTGGCTGCTTCTAACAAGGGGACGAAGGAACCTAATGTTGATAAGGAATATACTCAATAGAAGGCCTTTAATGATGTATATAATGTGCATGAGGTTGGCTTCAACCAACACCTTTAGTAGGTGCTGCATCTGTGCGAAGTCTCTGACTCGGGGGTCTTCGATATTAACAAAGTGTATGAAAGGGAGCTTATGCTGATTGAAGACATCCCAGAGGATGCTGCCTCTACATCGAGAGACCAGTAACCCTAGTGGAGGAGCCACATGCTGAGGATGACGAAGACCTTGGACAGCTTAGGGATTGAGTTCTTTAGGTTTACATGTATAATTTTTTGTTTCTTTTTGTAATTACTGATGTCAATCTTCGACTTTATTATGAATGAAATTTCTCTTTAAAGAGTTCTTGCTATGATTTTTATTGTTGTTGATAGTAGCTTATTTACCTTTGTATTGGACCAAATAGTGTATTCGACGCTAGAATGATAAAGTAAATTGCACACACTACTACACGAATGGCCTTTTACGACAGGTGTTCCACGTCATTCATTAGACAACCGTCGTAGTTGACGAAGCGGTGGCATTTTTGTAATAATGTGCACTTCTCAACGACGGTTGTAGGGTAAATCGTATTTATTTGTTTATTACGACGACGGTTGTCAGTGAACCGTCTTAGTATATAATGATTCAAAAATGGTTTTTAACGAAACCGTCGTTGTCTTTAAATATTTGAATACGATTTTCATTTCAATCGTATTTGAATCCCCAATTAAAAAACCTAAAATTATCTGTAACTTTCGAACCCTCCTCGAACATTCAAAGACCGGTCTGCATGTTTAACCCTTCTGTTGAGAACCTCACACTCGCGCCGCCGTGACCTTCTACATCCTCTTCAGGTAAGCATTTGCCAAGTCATCGTGACATTCATTCCCCCATTTTTGCAACACTATAACATGACTAAAGGACTGGGCTCACTTTGTTAGTTGTTGTTGTTCGTATCCTCCCCATAAGCTTATCATGGTTTTATATATTGTATTATCTCAGAGCATTTGGAATTTGAAAGTGCTTGCTGTGACGATTGGGAGTTAAGATGTGGTTTCTACTCTGGTTGTAGGTACATTAAGCACTTGGCCTGTATCGTACCTTAAGCATTTGTCATTTGTCATTTGTCATTCTATCTTCAAGTTTATTGTAAGTCCTCCAGGCTTTATTTTTACCTTTGCCGGAATTTTGGGTCCACAAGGGTGGTTGCCATGATGACTTTTGCCACACACTTACAGGTTGTGGGGGAAGGGAGGGAGGGGTCCCTCTGATGACTTTTTTGTCCTTTAGGAAACTGATTTGTGTGATTTTGACCAAACGACCCTTTGTGTTGTGTCTGCATATAACTGATTCCCAACCTTTGTTGACGAATCGTAGACATGAAGTGAAACATTGGGATGATGTCCTTGGGATTTTCCCTTTAGTTTTTTTGGTTCATAGATGATTTTGCTTTGCCATGTTGGTGTTCACTTGCTTATGTTTATGTTGCCATGTTTGCGCTAAATTGATTTTGTCAGAGTTGATGGGGTGGCAACTCCACCTGAAATTTAGCTTCCAAATGTGGATGTTGCCATGCCGATGATGCAATGGATCACTAAACTAATTTGCTGCATATTTTTTTCCAAATGATGATTGTGATTGTGCCCTCGTTAATGAAGCACTTGGAATTGTAATTACCTCAGTTGTTTGCCACAATAAAAGGAAAAACCAGTAGTGAAATATTCCAAAAAAAAAAAAACAAAGCTAATAACAGCCTCTTAACATATCCAATTACACCACTAACTTTATAGCTTGAGATACAATGCATATTTCACAAAACTATTTAATAAAATTTAAGTATATTTATATATTTTCATTTATATTCATTTTTTTTCTGTTACTTTCTATATAACCAAACAAAAGGAAGTAAAATTATAACTTTCTTACTAAACAACCTACATAATCATTTCAGTTTCTATTCTTTTTCTTTCCTTCCTCATTTCACTTTCTTTTCACTTCCCCTCCTAAAGCACACCAAGCAAGATAAAAAAATATGTGACTGACTAAGCTGGATTAAATAACATTAAGCCTTTCGGAGCAATAAGTTAAATACACACCAGTAGCATATTATATAAGATAAATAGTTATAATAATAGAGCTTAAAATTTATTTTTCTTCTTCTAATTTTTATTTCAATCTTATTGGATTCCATATTATTTAAAACATATGTTGGATGACAACCTAACGTTACATTTTTATTTCAATTTTTATAGTTCAAAGAGTTTTTGCAAGCTCCGTGAAATGAGGTACAAGAGTTTTCTATTGTATCGGGTGCTTGATAGGCGTGGTTCGTCCTAAAAACAGGTTTGACTCCATTCGGCAAGGCCTTCCAAGCAACTAACAAGGCAGACAAAGAAAGTCATCAACTTGCGAGGTGTTGACATTTTCTTGTATAAACTCTACAAATTATTTCTTAGAAGTTTATTAACCGCGAAAGGCCTTTCTATATTTAATGATTTTAGAAGCACAAAAAGTGTCCATGTACTCCATGAGTGTAGTGGACAATTATTGATTCTTGGTGCCTTAAGAGAATGAGAATCATGTCATAATGAAGCTAGAAATCCAGGCATAAAGCCTATCCATTCTCATGAATGATGAATCATTGGTTTATATATCTGTCCAGTGCACTATTTTGGGAATGTGCTTTGTCTCTTTAAGAATCCTAGAAGGAATTATTTCCTATTTTGTTTTGCCCTTGTTAATTTCCTACCAATCCAAGCATTGTATTCGGTGTTATAGGGTAATGTCGTCTAGCATTAAGTCAACCTCAATAACTTAAAGCGTCTACTTGCCACTAAACCACTAAACCATTAACAAAGTGGTTACATAATTAAAGTCGTACAATTCATATTACTGTATATTATGAGAAGAAAAGAACATATGCGAATTTATGCAATTTGTTAATTAACTCAAGGTTTGAAATCTGAAAGCGACGTTGACATTTAAAGTATTATATTTTGTTCTTTGTCTCAGCTAAGGTTGTGGTTGAACTTGCAAAATCCAGACTGACCCAAACTGCAGTGCTATTGCATCCATCATTTGTCTCCCTGGATGACATCAAGGGTATGGATTTTCAATATTCAGATTATTTTTTCCCCAAAATATGCATAATCATTGTTTAGGGAATGCCTCTTACCATCTACTAAGGGAAAAAATGCTACTAAAATTATGTTGCAGTTTTTTGTTCAAAAGAAAAATAACAAAATCAATAATAGAAAATTTGATAAACTTAATATAACTGTTGACAAGCTTCATTGTTTTGTTTGGCTTTGGAGGGTTCAATGCTTGAATAAAGACAAAGCAAAAGAAAAATCAGAAGCGGAGTTGTTATAGCAGTGATTGTTATGTTCATGTTCTAAGAAATAACTTTTTTTATGCATTTCAAGTGTTGATAGTCCAATTGCTATAGTTGGAGCTGATATAGACCAAGTTTCTCCTCCAGAGGTTGTGACACAATTTGAAGAAGTCTTAGCTGCTAAATCTGGGGTCAGATGATTTGCATTTTTTTTCGGTGGTCATCTGCCAGCATTTCATGTTTAACTTGATAATTTGAGACACATGAATTTTTTTGTGATCTCTCTCTTTTCAATAACTTTATGCAACATTTCTGTATGCACAGCTACTCAGGTTGATTAGGTTTTTCACATTTTATGCAATATGTGTTTTGGAAATAAAATATAATAAATTGCACAATGGGGTACAAGTTGCACAGGACAGAAGTATTTGTCAAAGACGTTAATATTACAGAACTTATAAAGTACCAGTAAATAATAAAAATCACATGCTGACAGCTTATAACCGTTACATTCCTGCAACATCATTAGGCGTCTCTTTCTCGACTCCCTTATTAGAATCTACAATCATATTATGTGTTTTCTCATTTGCAATCTTTTATTTTTGTAATTCAGTTCGCAGTAGGGGCCGTTGGGATATTTCAGTGTCTGCATCTTCTTCGAACAATTTCTCTGCTGGTATGTATGGAGTTTACCAAACTTATGTGTTTTTCAAATGTGACTTCATATATCATTATTGGTTTGTGATATTTTTTACTGCATTGTGAGTCAAGCTTAGTTTCCCGTTCAAGCTTCAATGCATTGCTTAATGCGGATAGTTTGCATTAAGCATTGAATTGAATCTTGAATTGTCCGTTTGGACAGTTCAACAACTTATCTGTTATACATGAATCGTCAATGTGCAAGTCAAGTATGGTTTGTTTAATTTAATGACATTTCGGTAACTATATTTTGCGTTGTTCTCCGAGTGCATACTTGATAGGGGTGAGGTAAACTTACCGCTTTCATTTCGTGTACTTGGAGACCAATGCGAAATGCTGCCGAAATTTCTTTAAATACAATAAAGCATACTTAACGGAGACATTGACGATTGATGTATAATATATAAGTTGTTGAATGGGATAGGGCCACACCTGTAAAACATGAAGTTGACATTTTTATTCTTCTGCTCATTGACAACATAATATTCCCAGTTTAGTAAAGGTCATGGATCGTAGTTGGATGTGAGCACCCCGCATTACTGATGAATATGAACATGGGGTTGAACAATTTATAGAGTTTACCACACGTAATGCACCTTCGTTGTGTGGAAAATATTTTTGTCCATGTGTCAAATATGGGAATGGGAGACGGCAGACACTCGACGAAATCATATCACATCTTATGTGACGGGATAATTCCAACTTACACAAAATGGATATGGCATGGTGAATTGCCTGAAAGGCTACAAATGTCAACTATCCCAACTCCTGTGCCAGTTGATGTAGACACAGATGATCGTATAGAAGACATGCTACGCGATCTTGGAGAATCTAGTTTTCATCAAGCCCACTCACCTGTGTATGAAAATCTACAAAATGATTCAAAAATCCCTTTGTATTTGGGGTGCACAACGTTCACACGATTGTCAGCGGTGTTAGCATTGGTGAATTTGAAGGCAAGATTTGGATGGAGTGACAAAAGCTTCACTGAGTTGCTTGTTTTGTTTAAGTGATTTTGTTGTGATCTGGTCATTTATATGCAGTTCATTTTTTCAGGTGGAAAAACTTGTTTTGATTGATGCTAGTGTGTATGCAGAAGGAACAGGAAACCTAGCAACCTTACCTAGAGCATCAGCCTATGCTGGAGTGAGTATATCTCCAACTTAATAAAGCATTAGACCATAGCCACATATACTATCTATTATCTAGAAAATCATGTCTCTATCTATACCAATGTTCTCTAGTTTAAGCTGAATAAATTTGTGTGTATATTTAATTATCTAGAATATCATTTCATATTCTGTCTATGAAAATTTATTTGAAATAATTCATCTTATCCTACTAAAATGAAATTCAATTTAATTGATTTTTCATTTTATTTTGGTTCTTCACATACCTTCAAGTAAATATATCATTTAATCTGGCATTTTTGTTTTCTGAAATGACATCTCTGTTTTTTTCTTAGACATCTGTTATTCTTGTTCTGCCATCTTGTAAGTCAATATAACATAATGTATTGGGCTTGGATGGCTCTTGACCTCTTTGATTGAGTCATTTCTTATTTTGACCTAAAATAAAGAGTTGTTGACTTCATTTCAAATTGAAATATGGTGAAATTATAATAAATCTCAAGGAGGAGGAACTCTACTTGTAGAGACTAAGTTCTACTCACAGAAATGGATCAGAATGAATTAAAAGTAAGCAAGAAATTGAACAATCAGATTTTAATAGACAGATGCTACTTTCCCTGTCATAAATCACCCAACCCTCTAAAATAATTGTTAGACTCTGCCCCTCTCCATCTTCTGTCTTTTCCCCCTCCTCCACATTCACATTTTCTTTAGTCTGCCTTATCATTGTAGAATTTTTGTCAACAATTCCCTGCTGCTACTAGTACAATGTCTTGCATAGCATCCTTCAACTATCAAATTTCTACTATTCTCATGTTGGCCTCCAACACATAAACTCAGTTTCACATCTCTCTATGTTAAGCTCAGGCCTTGTAGGGAGGTTTCAGTTGTTAGGAGGATTAATCCGAAGCTGTTTACTCTATTTTATGGTCCTTTTTATCTCGATTTGGTGTGCTGGTGGCTTATAAGTTATAAGTTGTAGTCACTCAATACAGCTAAATCAACCTAATTTTCCATGTCTCTCAATTTAAGAAGGCTTTTGGGTTACGACACCGTGGAGGCTGTAACACCCTCATTTTTAAGAAATATTTGTTAGATTTTCTCATTAAATTATTTATTTTACAAAGAATTAGTTTTAAGGAAAAATGACGAAAACGCCCCTAGATATTTGGGAAATGACCAAAATACCCCTTACTCTCAAAATGGCTATTATAATTTTAGCATTCAGAAGAAACCTGAGGAAAGGATAAGAGACCCTTA
>PYAF01003435.1:66279-83908 GCA_007407185.1 Glycine tomentella | reverse complement strand
AGGCTCCAGACTTTGTTTCCTTCTTATTTTGCTCTTAAATTTCCTCTTTTTGGCCTGCAAATGCTCAATTGGTATTAAAATGCCTTATGTAACACAAAATATTAACTATGCCTAATTTCTAAAGCTATTTTCTAACTATTCAATACAATTATGACCTAAAACTAAGCTATTATTAAGATGTGTTTGCAACACATCAGCTGATCTTGCAGAATAGTTTCAAAAATTTCTTGCTACTAAGTCACATGCATGTTTGCCTCATCCTTAAAAGGTTTGCCTTCCTCTAGTTTGTCATGTATGTCTTCATTCATTTGGATTCTTGATTTTGGAGCGTCACATCACATGTCATATAATTCTTTTATGTCTTTAAACCTTGTCTTGTATATATCGGTCATGAATGCTAATGGTACCCCAATGCCATTAACAGATACTAGATCCGTCTCCATATTTAATTTGTCCTTTTAAGATGTTTACTATATTCCTAAGCTCACTTAAGGTAAATGATTGACTCACTCTCTCAAAACAAAACAACAAAGGCAGTAAGCATAAGGACATTGTTGCCCATGGACATGCCCAACGCATGGGGTCCATTATTGTACACAAAGTACACTACAAAAAAAATTTAAATTTTCGATGGAATATTTTCCACGGAAAATATTTAGTCAGAAATGTTTGATTTGGCTCAATAATATCTCCTTTGTACATTGGGTTCCTCTTAAGTCTTTGTCAGGGATGGTCCAAAGGATAAGTGAATTACAAATGTTTTGCACAAGCTTGTAGCACTCTCTCATCCTTAACATACCTTTGAATTATCAATGGATGATCTTTTTTAAAAAAAAAAAAAAGTTCTTTCTTCAAATCATGGTATTTTTTTTATAGAAAGTAATCATGTTTGAGTTAAATTGAATAAGATTATTATAAATAATATTTATTTGTTTTTATTATTTAATATAATTACATACTTAAAATTTATTATAAATTATAATTTATTAAGTGTAAATTACTAACAATAATTTACATCATGACAACGAAGAAAAGAAAAAAAAAAGAATTATATATCATCCAAACATTTTTTTTACTAATTCTCTTATCTATTAAATAAAAATTTAAATATTTTCATATTTTAAAGATATACATTAATTTTAATAATAATAGGTGTTGCTTAGTTTTTATTTTTTTATAATGATCAAAGTTTGAACCTAGAACATCATAAATATTACCTCAAATCTTTCACCACTAAGTTTTTGCTTATTTAATTATAAGAGGATTGAGCAGTTTATTTGAAATCATATATTCAAATTTTGTTATGTTCACACACATAAAATGTATTACCTTAGCATGAGATATAACATTAATGAAAGAATAAGTGAATTTGGCACCCATAACATTTTTTAGAATTTAATTGAGAAATATATTGGAAAAAATTATACTAACGTGTCAAGGTTGTCAAAATCGAGAGTCTACGAAACTCATGGAAGCTTCGTAGACTCGACTCGTAGACTTAAATCGTAGAATCGTAAGAGTCTACTTCAAACAAAAATAATAATAAATTACCTATAAATATCAAACATAAATTCATACAAGGAATTCTTAGACTACATTTCACACCCGATGAAGTATAAATTTATAGTTCATACAATACAAAACATAATCTTTTAAAATATAAGCACTTAAAAAACATAGAAATGGTTCAAATGTTCATTAATCCTCTAATAGAATCATCTCCAATATCACCACCACCACCATCATCCTCATCTCCATCATCTTCAAGCTCTTCCTCGATTGAGAAGTGATATTCAACATTATCATTCAAAACGAAATTGTCAACATCAAAGGCATCCAAAGTTAGATCACTTAAACTTCCTAAAACCAAGTCAATATTGTTTTCACTACTACTTTCACCTAGAGGTTGCTCAACTTGCACATTGACATTGTATTCATAAAAAATATCATCTCCTTCTTATGTTATCCACTCATCATCAGATTCCATATCTTCAAATGAAAGACCAACAATTTTTCTTATTTGTCTACTTTTCAGGTTCAAGTTGTACATGACAAAAACTAAATCATTCATCTTTTTTTGATGCAAGGGTTTCTCCTCTTTGTATGAACCTATAAATAACATAATTACATAAAAAAAAAAAAATCAAAGTTCCTAACTTATCTAAAGTCTAGAGTCTAAACTAAACAAAAACAAATATAATTTAAACACAAATAAAGTCATGAAGTTCAATTACAATTTCAAATGAGCTTCAATTACGCTCACATCTAGAAGAGCTACAAGTTAAGCTCAAAACACGAATAACAAACCACTTTAATTCTGGACAACCATCCCCAAACATTTCCCACCATTCTTCAGGTGGCATAGTCTTCCTAGAGTTTATTGCATTCTCCATAAAAAAAGACCTTTAGCAAAATGAAATTCAAGAATTTGTTGGTTGATTTTGTTCCTTATCCCAACGTCCTTTACCAATCTCATCATACAAATAAATAATCCTTCTTTCACTTCTCCATTATCTTTTTTAAAGTCATCTTCAAAATGCAACTGAGGATTAACATAATATGGAACTACATGCAAAGGTCTATATATTTAGTTTTCCCATCTCTTATCAATAATTTCCCAAATAGGTTCATAACTACACAAATAAATAAAGTAAATCATATTTAAAATTAGACATAGATAAATAAAGTAAAATATATTTTAAAATTTAAATGATATAGTTTAAAAAACTTACTTTTCTTCACATTATTGAAGTTGCTTTTAATCATTTCCTTTCGACGATCCATCTCAACATATATGAAACCCATGGTGGGTTCCAATCGAAGGACTACCGTAAGAGGGGCAGCAACTTTCAGGCATATGGATTCATTCTTCCAAAATCTACTATCCAAAATTGAATTTTTTTTCCACTTTTCTCCCCTCTTGTGAAGTACCAAACTTACCTTTTTTTCCACTCTTCACAACTGAACAACCTCATCCAGTGTTTTAAAAATCAGACCGACCCGGTCGGTCAGACCGAGACCCACCGACCCGACGAATCGGACCAGATCATTATTTAATAAAAATATCTTCTGCAGTTCTGCGTCCACGCCGCTTCCATCTGCTCTCTTTGAGCACTCGCGTCACCTCGTCAACTCATCTATACTTACGGTTTCATTTTCGCTGGGGTGGGGTTTTGTCTATTCGTCAGGTGGTGGGGGGGGTTGTCTATTTGTGGTGCGGGGGAGGGGGGAGGGGGGTAACAAGGATCTCCTAGGTGCTTGGCCAAACGAATTTCCACGCGTGGGGGGCAGGGGGTAACAAGGATTTTTCTGGGGGAGTTGTTTTGCATGAACGAGGAGTTTGTGTGGGGGGAGTTGTTGCACGCTGCTTTTGTTAGAGAGTAAATAGAGTTAAAAATGTTGAATGGATGCTTTTAAGCGTTACATTGTTTGTTTTTATCAGTCAGAACAAATAAAACAAAATTATAGCCTAAATAAACATGGCACCCATAGTATCTGAGAGATCTGAAGTTGCGTTGGACAAACTTTCAAAGATTAAGCATGACAATATAACTATGCTTAAAAGGTAATGAACCTATTTTTTTTTAAATGGTTTTCTTTCTTTTCTTTTATCAAATTAAGTGACTAGTTTTTAAGCTTTGAACTTTGTCAATCATGGATAAGTGGTGTATGTAAGAGTGAGTTTTCCTTTCTTTCCTAGGCACATCAAATCTGTTTCCAAAATACCCATAAATTGTTAATAATATTAATATAGAATAAAAGTAAATTAAGTGCAAGTATGGGTTACTGGGTGAAAATGGGTTATTGGGTGGGAATTAGCATTCTATAATTTTGTATTGATGATTTTTTTTCTTGAACTTAAACTATTTAGCTTATGTTTATGATCTTTGTTACTTGTTTGTTTGAACTTGGACAATGATTTTTTTTTTTACATTTTGGTATCTAATTATCTATGTTATGGTTTGTGATGTTTTTTTTTAAAATATTTTAAGACAAGTATAAAAATTATATATTTTTTATTACATACCGGGTTATGCAGGTCAATTAGTGATCCATCGGTTTGACCACTGACCCAGTGACCCAGTACCCTGACCAGGTCAGTCACCAAGTTGGTTTTTAAAACTATGACCTCATCAAATATGCTTTCATTTCATGGAGACAAACTAAAAGTTAAGTAAGCAGTTGTAAATCTAGTCATACCAAGTTTAACCAAGTCCCTCCCATTTGTGTACTTCTTGAGCATGTTGATGAGCATGGTTCTACCATATATATAAGTGGCTATCTTTCTTCCCTTTTTTATAGTACTTTCATGAACCTTCAAATGTTTCTCCACTCCTCAAGCATCATATCAATGTAATGGGCAGCACATGCAGTCCAATACAAATCTGGTCAAGTGTGCATCAATAATTCTCCTGCTGCTTTGAAATTCGCAGCATTATAGTGATCACCTGAACTACATTTTCTTATCCAACAAATGTGACAGCGTCATCTAACATCTTAAAAACTTCGTCAATTGTTTTTGAGATGTCAAAAGAATCTAGGGAATACAAGAATATTGTCTCTTTTGGACTCATGACCAAAAAGTTATAAATTGAACACCTTTTTTTATCCGTCCACCCATCAGACATTATTGAGCAACCAGTTCTCTTCCACTCATCCCTAAACTCTTGTATACTGTCATCAATTTTCTGCACTGCTTGTTTTAAGAACTTCTCTCTAACATCATGGTAGATGGAGGTTTATAGTCAGTTCCATATTTCCCGATCATCTCACACATCTTTAAAAATGCGGGATTTTTAATAGCATTGAATGAAATGGTACTTGTGTAATAAATTTCAGCAACTTGAGCATTAACCAAAGGTTTATCTTTTTTTTTCATCAATTGATTCAAGGTTGCTTGAACATTGACACTCATACTACTTGGACTACCTTCTTTTCCTTTTGAACCAAAACCCCTTTGTCCCTGCAAGTTGGTTGCCTCGACCCTGCCAACACTTTCTTAATCTTCATCAATAGTATTCAATCTGCTTTTCCTTTCTTTTCTTTTGTTGCTTTAGATTCAACAACAATTTTCATCATCAGCATTTTAATCTCATCCGGCACTATTGCACAAGGCTCAGAATCTTCTCTAGTCCCAGTAAGATGATGCTTGAATCGAAAAACTCCACCACTCACAGTTTTTGAACAATATTTGCATTTCACTCTTTTACCATTGCCATCAACATCAATCTCATGTTTCCACCCAATGTCAGTCCTATTCCCAGGGGCATTTTTGCTTTTACTTTTAGCAACCGAAGAAGAGCCACCTGCAGTTGTATCTCCACTAGTTGAATCAGATCCATTTCCACTCATTATAGCAAACACGACAAGCATTCAGGATAATAACAATCATCCAGTTAAGGAACTTAAGTAAAAAAAAGGAAATAAGTGCAATTAACTCTCTAAAAAAAATAAAATGCTTTGTACTTTTAGTGACCACCAAGCTAACAACAACACATCAAAAGAAGACTAAATTGGACCATAAGTCCATAACTAGTGCATTGCCTAGTGACACAACAACAACTTCATAGATCTAGCATCAAGCATATATATCTAGATTCAAGCCTATTTCTTGCATTCAACAACAACTTCACAACTTCATTGACATTCACATTCTACTAACCCAAAAATTTTCATCATGCCCATATGTCCATAGGAAACTGACATTCACTATTTCACATACCTACTAACACTTCCTAAGTACTTAGCATGCAACAATTGGTTTCATAGCCTTATCTATATTATCACATTTTTTTAGTGTTTGAGCATTTCTAATGAGCTAGTCTTACGGGGTTTGTAAACTCATGCTTTCAAAAAAAATATCACATTGTTTAAGGTCACAACATTGTGTTAGTTTTTGGAAGCAAGTCCGCTGGGTATAAATAGTATATACTTAACATGTGAACTGTTAGGGATAATATCAACGTTCATACATGCAACTTTATGGTGTAAAAGTTGACTTCTGATTGCATTTTTTATGAAGAGCTCTGCAAATTGAGCCATGATTTTGGATAACTTATGTTGTAACAAAACATTTTGTGAACAATTATTACAGAAATGCACAGATGGTTTGGTCAGAAATCTTAAGGATCTAGCCAATAGTCCATATTCACCAGAGTATGTTATTGTTGGTATCACAGACCCATGTCTTATTCAAAGACCAAAACAAGTGACGAAGTCACGAATGAAAAATACTCGCAGGCTATTCAAAGAAGTTGTTCAAAAGGAATAAAAAATACCTGCAGGCTGAGCAAACACAGCAAACAGGTTTGAATAAAAATTAAATTATAAAAGATTAATACATTATACTTTATCACATAAATACTACAGTTGGATAATGCATATGCTATTCTTAAATTTTTATACATAAACGTTGAATTTTTTTTTAAAAATTATGTTTTACATTTAAATTTACATGGGTTAGGGTTTTGGGCTTGTTTGTTTCGAATTTACCCGTAATGTGTTGTTCTTAATGTATGCATTAGAAACTTACTTCGTGCAAAAAATTAATCTTTGCAATGAAAACTAAAAAGAAACACTTTTTTTACTTTTTTTTTGCAGTATAATCAACCCAATGGTTATTGGGGTGCGTCTAGCTTGGCAGGACTTGGGTGCTATAAGATTCTCGTTTGTGTTGCTGAAAAGGATATGATAAAGGGTAGAGGGGTTGCGTACTATGAGGTTGTGAAGAAGAGTGGGTGGAACAATTCAATTTATGTAGAAAAAAATGTGTCCACCACTAAAATTCAAGAATGTCAAGTCCTCATCTCTATTCCACATTTATGAGTTTATCTAATATTCAGACTTAGCAATTGTTACATTGTTCCCCTTCCATCTGAGTTTTTGTCTCTGCATTGGCTGTGATGCAATTGAAAATTTTAACATTGGATTTTCGGGAGTGTGATGTGAGTTTTAATGTTCTATATGTAAATTTTAGAACACATTGTCTTATTTTAACCATCTATTAATGTTAGAACATTTAAAGCAGGATATA
Source organism: Glycine tomentella (assembly GCA_007407185.1). NCBI lineage: Eukaryota > Viridiplantae > Streptophyta > Magnoliopsida > Fabales > Fabaceae > Glycine > Glycine tomentella. The sequence goes on along the minus strand of PYAF01003435.1, from coordinate 76,875 downwards.
TTTAGATAGCCAATCGTATAATAAGTACCTATGTATACCAATCATATATTGATTGCATATTAATTGTTAAATCCAATTATCACTTTCAGTCAGTTTACATGAAAAATATATGAGTGCAACCTAATGTTTAGATCCCTTAATGCAGACTCCATGATAACATTTTGATAGTTTAAATTCCAGGTTCTGTTGGAATATCTGAAATGGCAAAAGGTAGCAGGGGAAGACACATGATTGCTTCTCATCAACTCAGAGTGACTCCATAGCCTCTGGATTCTTGCAAAAGGGACATTTGTGAGGACACAAATATCAAGTGCAAGATCCATCATCCATGATTTTAACCCTTTGGCCAGCATGATGTTCACATTGGAGAAATGACAATGAAGGAAACCTAGGCATTCTCAGCAAGGTGCTAAGGGGTTGGAACACGTTATGTTTAGCCATTTTTTTAATCAATGTCATGCCTATTTTCATCAGACTAATTTCTCCACATCTAATGTGGGGTATTGTTCATTATTTTGTTATGATCCAGACTTGCTAAATGAGTTGGCTAGAAGAGAAAAAGAAGCAAAGATCAATCCAGATCCGGATATTAATGTCTACATGAAGGTGAAAAAGAAGCTATATTATCAATCCAATTTGCATTAATTTAAGCTAGTTCTATAACTATGAAGATAATATCTCTACATCTGATTGGTTTGTAATAATACCAAGTAGCTGCAACAAGAGGCCAGGAGGCAAGTTTGGTAACAGATTATGTACTCAAGGTAACATTAGAACAAGGTTCTCGCATGGTTTAAAGATTAGTGCCAAATATGCTTTTGAACCCTTAAAATATCTCAAAATTTGGTTTTGGTTTCTATAAATAATTAATATATTTCTATTCCTTACATTTAATAAAAGTGTGTGATTTTAGTATCTTATCAAGGACTAAAAAAACAAGTATTGGCATTAAAATGTAGGAACTAAAAATGTAATAATTTTTACATAAACTAAAACTGAATTCCAAGATATTCTAAGAGGGAAAAATGTATGATAATGTATGGACCTTGCTATTGGTCATTGAGTTGTACAGTAATGATAGTGTATGCTCGTGCTTTACAGGAGAGGGAAAAATATGGCTTTGCTTCGAGTGGCTATTCTATTGTTCCAGTTTTCCAGGTTCTTTTATTTTCTTTTTAGGTCTGGACATTCCATTTTTGGTGACAATTTAAGCAATGTAGCAGGTAAATAATTGGAAAGGGTAAGCATTTGTTGTTGGGTAAACGGTGAGTGACATGAAGTCTTCAAACATGGTTTCCCCCTAAATTGTGTTTATAATATTTATATCCCTTGACATGTATTTATATTCTTTTTCCTTTTCATGTTAAGTTTTTGCCAAATAGATTTCGAAACACAAGTTAGAATAATGCTTTTTCATTGGTTATGTGTTAGAAATCCTCTCTAATGTGCCCATGTGTAGATAAATTCTCAATTAAGCATATATAGTGAATTATCTTTAATTTCCCAAGGTAATATGGCAAGAATATTTGGAAAGAGGAAAATTAACAACTTTTATTTTATATGACTTTGGTAGTAAATATGATGACTTAATTTTTTGTGATGTGCAATTGTGTTTTTGCTATGTGAATGATGGATGAATGACTACTAATTCTTGGTTATTAATTGCTGGTAGCTGAATCAACGAATGTGTGAATGAAGATTGATTGTATTGAAAGAGTTGTCTATTAGGTAATTTCTGATGGATTTTTCGATGGAGTGATCCATAGGAAATTACTGACGGAAAAGTCTGTCAGTAATTTCCTTTCTATCGGTAATTTTCGACATAACTTACCGACAGATATTGCTGTCGAAAATTATCTACGGATAACAATAATCCGTCGGTTAAAATTTCCTACGACCATTTTACCAACAGGTTTTTGTCCAATGGAAATTTCAAGTTACTGACAGAATTTTGATGTTAGCGATGGATTTTGTCCGTTGGAAATTTCAATTTATTTTGTAGTGCTAAACCTGGATTTTGAATATCATTTACTAACATTTTAAAAGACCCCATACCTTGTTGATACATTGTAAATGGCACAGATCTGGACCATACATTACGTGAGGGGTATATCTGACGTTATACAAATCTTCCACACGTTGTAGGACACGTGGTACTAGCCCACAATAGAAGTCGTCATGTTTTGACATTGTTTTTAAGGCAATAGTACAAAAATTGTTAGAACAATTGGATTTATAATTGTATCTCCCTCTTTGGGGAAAAACTTTATACACCAGCTAAAAGGCTTATACACCCAGAAATGCACAGTAGATTTCTGTAAATGCCCCTGCTCATATAATTAAGTGAATCACTATTCATTTGCCTTGGTTACGCTTGCTGCCGCATACACCCTTTTCCCCTTTGATTTTCTTCCGCGTGCAGCCGGTCGTCATAGCTTTGGGTCAGTTCGCAATCGTTTGAGTCTACATTGGTGATTGTTGGTTAATTGCTGGAGGTGTGAGTGAGTTCCGGCCCCTGTCTGAGGTATAAACGTGCTTTCGCATTCTGTATGGAGTCCACGGATTGGGTAATCCATATACCCTATATGGATTGGGTAATCTATAGAAGGCATACAGATTGGTGTTACGGATTTCCCAATCCGTATGCCTCCCACGGATTACTAAATCCGTATGAAGTTCACGGATTGGTTAATCCTATGCCCTATACGGATTGAGTAATCCGTAGGATTATAAAATTATTATTTTTTTTAATTTATGATTAAATGAATTGTCTTTTATTGGTTATTGTACATATTTGAGTCCCTAGGAAACTTATTTAAATTAGATTAAATAATTAGATGTTGTAGTAATGATGTTAATAGTGATTTTTGGATCGATGGAAATTTGATTTGTGGCCTATACATTATATTAAATAGAAAAACCTGGACTCCATAAAAACCAGATTGTTATTGTATATGCATCATATAAAAAGGCAATATATTTTGGTAGTGGTCAAGATGCTTACATGGATTTATTAGTTGTGCCTTATTGCTCTTATGCTAGTATACCACTTTGGTTGCCTTTGGTAGTGGTCATCATGAGTATATGCTGCATGATTAATCATATTTTGGTTAGTGGTCATGATGGTTGTCGTGCCTTTGGTAGTGGTGATGATGCTTGGGTTTGTGATTGTTTTGTTTGTTGATTATCCTTTTACCAACCTTTGTGTCATAATATTGTTATTAGTTGTTCCTTATTGTTGTTATGCTAGTAATGTTTGATTTTCATAGTGGTCATCATGCTTCCATGGATTTATTAGTTGTGGCTTATTGCTCTTATGGTGTTATACCGCTTATGGTTGCCTTTGGTACTGGTCTTGATGATTCCATCAATTAAGTGGTAGTGGTTGTGATGATGCTTGGCTTTGTTATTGTTTTGTTGATTATGTTTGAATAGCTTTTGGGTGATAATATTGTTATTTTTCAATTATATTTGATATCTTTCTATTTGAATGAGATCTGAATTCCATATTGGTTTTGTTGTATACCGGATTATGGCTAGAACACGAGGAGGACATCGGGCATTAGGTCATGGTGTAGACAGAGGATCTAGTAGAGACAACAGTGGGAATGAAGAGCCAGCCCCTCAACGTCGTAGGCCTACGACATCTGTGAGAAGACAAAGGCTAAGGACAAGTGTTGTTGACCCTCCGGCTCGAGACTTACATTTGGGGGCTGGTTTGGATGAGGATGGTGGTCTTGAGGACCGACGTGTGGAGCTTGATATCCCTGCCATGGATGGGGGAGGTGATGAAATGGAAGGTTACCAGGTGGGCCACAGGACACGTTAGTATTGACACAGTATGCTGACCACGTGGCTCTTCGAGTGTGGGAAGGACAGGTACTTGTTTTATTATTGTAATTGGTTTGATTTTTGAAGTATATGACTGACATTGATGTAAAATGATTGTAGCAACGGCCTAAGTTGAAATTGGTGTCCCACGGAAGAAAGGTTCATAAATTTTTGGGCGGCCTGCACTCGAGATAGAGGGACTGGTTGCTGCTATCGGCTTAGCCCCGTTGATGGCATGCTCAGTCGAGACAGGTGACAGGGGTTTGCTCTCAGCTTTTGTGGAGAGGTGGCACCTCGAGACGAGCAGCTTTCATCTACCTGTGGGGAAGCTGACGATCACTTTGGATGATGTGGCATCGCTGTTGCATATCCCCATTGCAGGAGCAGTTTTGTTGTACGACATGATCGATGTTGGACAGACAGTTCACTTGCTTGTTGACTTGCTGGAGATATCCCCTGAAGATGCCGGGGCGGAGATGGAGCAATGCCATGGGGCATATGTGCATTTGTCTTGGCTGCGAGACATCTATGCTGTGAAGTGCGAGCAGATGAGGTGGATTGTAGCAGCCAAAGTGTACTTGCTTCATCTTGTTGGGTGCACACTGTTTGCCAACAAGAGTGCTACACATATCAGTGTAGTGTTCTTGGAGGCCTTTCGTGATCTAGATGACGTAGGAGGATATGCTTGGGGTGTGGCAGCACTTGTTCACATGTATGCTAATCTAAATTATGCATGTCAGCACCACAACAAACATCTTGCCGGTTATATCACCTTACTGCAGGTAATGGTTCGACTCTTATCATTGTACTTAATACGAATATGTATGTTTTTAACTTCTGATGATAACAAACTAATGTTGGTTATTGCCTTGTAGTGTTGGATCTATGAACATTTCCCCACAGTGGGAAATGTCACTGCTGTGAAGGATTATCAGGAGTCTCAACCACGAGCATGTCGGTGGAAGGCTGCCTATGATCACCTATCGTAGACGACTAGATAGGTTCGTGATGGAGGATGTTTGTTGGACTCCTTATGTCGAGCATCGTCCGCATAGAGACTTCGACATCATTTCCCTCTTCTCTGGTCATATTCGCTGTGGACTGGTCGTTGTCAGACTTCTTCCGGGCAGGGTCCTAAGGCAGTTCGGCTATGTTCAAACAATTCTAGAGCTCCAGCTATCAGAGTCACCATCCATAGAGCACATTGATGAAACATGGATACAGTTTGGGGATCACTTAGCATCCACCACTGTACATGCCAATCATCCCAGTCAGACAGTGGTCGGCTACATGGACTGGTTTTTCTGGGTGTCGCATCCGTACATGAGACCCTCTGAGGTTGGTGATCCTGTTAGGCACCCGCCGGCCGATCCACACATTGTTGAGGACCCTCCGCATGCTAATAATGATGACCTAGCACCAGTTCCACCTATATCTGACGAGCCTCGACATGCATTGGTATGTGCGTTACTGTACAAGTGTTTGTTTTGTAATCTATGTATTGTTACTTTATTAATCGTTATTATTTTGACATTGGTTCAGGCTACATGTGAAAGGCTAGCGCGAGGCTTACAAGAGATGATAGACCTGCGCATGGTTACTCGTGGGACTGATGCCTATGCCGCTACTGAGCGCCTACTACGTATAGCTCATTCGGTGACCAAGGAACGATGTGTCTATATGCGGCAAAGACAGACGAGGCAGAGGCAGCAGTAGTGATCTATTTAGATACGTTGTTATATTTATTGTTATATTTATTGTACATTATTGTAGTTCGACATTCTACTTAATGTACTTCGACATTATTGTAGTTTTAACATTCTACTTAATATTATGTTTGTTTTAACTTATCGCTTGTCATCAAAACGCGTTTATACAACAAGACATGGTATTCATGGTTGAACAAAGCATCGAAGAACATGGTTAAAAAAAATTCATCATTTGTCAAGAATATCAACTGAAATAATACAATTTTAACTAATGTCGTAAGTCAACATAATCAGTACGGAAATGCTGAAGTTGTCTATAAGCTTCTATTCTATATTGGTAAGAAACTATCCATTGCTTTGCAACATTATAACAATTTGTTGACCATAACAATGCAGGTGGCGGAATCGGACATCCAGCTGTCAATGCAACCTGAAACAGTAACCAAGATAAAGTTTGGTTAACATTTGTTCATAGTCATGGGGCAATAAACTGTGTTCAAGAACTTATACCTGAACAAAATGGTTTCCAAAGACATGTCCAATACACATTATCCGATGAACATTGGCATATGCAGGTGGTTGGCTTCTTAAAGGAAAGACCGTCATGCTTTGTTGTAGAGACAGAGAAACCAAAACAAGGTTATACTTTGATGCAATGACGTATCCCAGATCGGTAATATCCATCCACTTATCAATTGTTACCTGACATTAACAAAAAATAGTTGTAAATATAACTAATATCGTTAATGTATAAGTACAAACATAATAACACTTTAGTTACCTTTGACAAGCCATCAACAAGTAGGGACCGTTTCAATTGCTTAAATCTATCAAAGCCACCAAACAATGCTATATATCCATCAAACCATTGTGCAAGTTCTTTAAGCAAATGATTGCGGACCAAAGACCAAGATTCTTCACCATAACCTAGTAAGGCCACAATAACACGAAATCCACAATTACCATCAGCTTTAACATCAATGATGTCTACAATGAAATCATGCATGGATGTATAAAATTGATCCAGCATTGGCAGCTTGGTCTTTGTATGTGTGTCATCAGCCGAAGATGTAACAGGATGTTTTTGTGTGGAACAACTATTCTGCATAGAATGTAATTCATCCACATACTCCAAGTAAGATGGATCCCGCTTGGTTGATCTCGCGTGGTGCGAAACTTGTCTCTTTTGATCACCTTTTGTTTTTACTTTTTCAGGCGGAGGACACATTGAGTTTTTGTCAGGTTATGCAATTTCTCTAAGTTTTGTCTTTAAAGTGACCTTCCCATAAAAATCAAGGTTACTAAAATGCCTAGATATGGCTTCCATCTCTTCAGTTATGTGGACCTGGCCCTCATCTATACCTTGATCTCCAAAACTTAACCTTCGCAAAAAAAAAAATCAACAGTATCAATAGGTATGGACCCAACAACATACTTAGCTAGCTCACATGCACAAGGCAGTCAATGTGTAGTTCTCATAACACATCCACAACGACTTTTGTTTTTGTCTGCATAATGGACTCGCTCATACTCAGCAACTATTTGGTTTAATGCATACCTGGACACCATTCCAATTAGTCTTTTATACAATGTTACTTTAAACACATGACCCACCACATGTGTGCTCCTCTCCAATGATGCCCTAATGTCAGTATGTTGCAAGTCAGCATGTTGTGCATTGCATCCCATACACTACAGAGGTCGCCAAGGCTATTCTGCAATAGTCTCTTCAATGTCCAATGTGCAGACTCGACCCTGCAATCAAATGGAAACATTCAAAAACTATCCCCTACATCGAGAGTATAAAAGCAATAACTTAACAAAACTTAAAGATTTGCTAACCTGTTAGTTGTTGTGTTACCCAAATGCATAACTTGTTTGGTCCACACTGTAACAAATTTTTCTTTGTGTGGATTGAGCCATGTGTTTTTGACGTAATCAACAAACGCTGGCCATGGAGAACACGCAATGTCAAACTTTGCAATACAATCACCAAATTCATTCTCATTAGCACAATCCACAAGACTTCCCCAAGCTTCCATCACATAGTCCCATGTGTTACTTTGTCGGATAAAAGTTTTACATTTTGCCTTCACATTCTTTTCAATGTGGAACCGACAAAGTAAATTAGTACACATAGGGAACACAGTTGTAACTACAATCATCAATGCTAAATCTCTATCAGTGACAATGACCTTTGGGAAAAATTCACTTTTAATAAATATGCCTCTAAAACATTCTAGTGCCCAAACAATATTGTCTACACGTTTATGCATTGCTCAACTTCACTGCATCTGGATGTGTCAAAAATAGGTCACGTATGACATTTTCATCCTTTACTCTATGCCCATGAATATACATGTCACGTTCAAGAAGCTTCATCAAGTGTTGCAATTCAGTATTACCTTCTCTGATACGCGTACGATATGTATATCTTGCATTCATTACTTGCTTCAAAGATGTACAATTATTGGGATTATGCTCTTTCAAAGTTAGGAGAATATTCTTAGGCTTGACCATCGACCATGTCATATCATGCACTACAACCTTCTCTTCCTTTGTCAGTTGACCAACATACGGGTGTCCACATAATGACTTTTCCAAAGCATGATTATGAGTGCCACATAATAATTTCACCATCCACCCTTCACCTCCCGGTACTGGTTTGACTCGCAGTTTAAACGGACAATTGCATTTTCTAGTGCTAGTCACTATAGGTACCATGTTTTTGTTGAATGCTCTATAATTTCCACTTCTCTCATAACCAATTAAAACAAATGATGTTCTTCCCTTCTTTCCAATATGCATGTCCGACCTCATTATCACAGCTACAAAACCATTGTCATATGCAATAGTTCTAGCCCATTTTAATACATCCTCACGAGAAGGGAACACCTACACAAATCGATAATCAGGTTTAAGTTCCATAAATCAATTATTATAAACATTAACCAATTTAAAAATAATATACATACCTCACAAGTATTGAACGCTGCAGAACAATCGACTGAACAATCAGTATTTTCAAATGCACTAGGATCATCTCTGATATCTTCATTCATATCAAATCTATCAGACATTATACTATCATACATCCGCTCATCGTTGCTCATCTTCACAAATGACAACTAACTTACATAAGTCACAACACAAACACATAATAATAATTAACAACATTATAACTACATTATCAACCACATGTTATACATTTATTTTCAACATGCAAAATTACAAAATACAATATATTATCACCTACTTATTTTATTAATAATAAAAATCAAGTTTTAATAATTAAATTCATTTATTTATATCGTATGGATTGGCTAATCCGTATGGCATATGAATCAACCCATTCTACATTAACATATAGATTACCTAATCCTAAATTCAATACGGATTATCGAATCTGTATATGCTAAAAAAATCAGCTTACCTTCACCGACAGCTGCACCACCACTATCTGCGACTCCAACCAAACCAACAGCGGCAAAGGCAAACACCACCAGCCAAAACGACCAAAACCAACACCTTCCACTCACAATGCACTCAACCAAAGCTTCAAGTCGTTCATGGAAACCAAAAAAAGATGCTCAGCTTTTGTTATAAACAACAGAGGGTATTATTGGCATTTAAATAAAATTCTGGGTGTATTAGTTGTTTGGCTGGTGTATAAAGTTTTTCCCCCTCTTTGTCGCTATCTATCAAGGTTGTTACTTTATGTACTTCCAAGTTGCTTCCTGTACTCTTTTCAGAATGTTTTTTTTTTTTTTTACCTTTTAGCTTGGTCATTCTGATAGACAAAAAATTGGTGCATTCTAGAATGTAATTTACACTTTGAATTGACCATTCTAGAAGTCATAAAGGAGGTGCAAGAAGTAACTTGGGAGGTGCAAAAAGCAATAGCCACCTATCAATTGGATTTATGCCCTTGGTAAAAAAAGTCAATTGGATTATGTCAACAGTTTCATTTTTATTTAATTGTTTTGCCCTATCTTTTTCATTCTTAAATTATTCTCCTTTCCTTTATTCAATTAAAATATTTGCTTACAATTGATTGCTGCTTTTAGGGTTGTATTGTATTAGGATTTTAAAATATTATTTTACTATAAAAAGATCTTGTAAAGTTTAAAGATTATGCAAGAATATTATGACTTATTAGATTTTTTTACAAGACTTTTATCATAGTTTGAATTTTAATGGATTTATAGCATACAAGATTTGAAATGACTTTATAGATTTATAAGATTTAAAAGGATTATGAAAATTTTTAAAAACACATTCAAAATTACAAGAGTTAGTAAAAAAATAAGAAGAAATGATGAGGTTTGGATAAAAAAATAAAATAAAATAAATATAATTTTTTAAAAAAATTTAATACCTATATTTATTATAACTTTATGTCCTCCTATACTAACTTTTGTTGCAATAGAATCTTCTTATTCTCACTTTTGAATTTGAACAATAGATTTAAAGTTATGCACTTTTGAATTTGAACTATAAATTAAAGTTATGCATTGATTTTTTGATTTTTTTTAATTATTACAACTATTTTCTGATAAATCTAATAACATATTTAAAGGGGGTGAAATAATAAACTTATATTAGAAGAGAATAGTGAGGGTGAATAATTGATATGAGGATTATTGTGTTATGTGAATGTTGAAATTAAGGGTGACAATCATGATAATATTGCATTCGAACATGTGATAAATATAGTAAGTATAAAAAAAAAAACATGATTAGTCTTAGCACATAAAACAAATATTAATTTAATTTAGAAAGTAAAGAGAAAAATGCATAAGGGAAAGAGTATTTTGACATTTTTTTATTCCAAAAAGAATAGAAGATAAGAGGGTATATGTGATAAGAGTAAAGAAAATTTGGTAACCAATAGAATAGAAAAAGAAAGAAAAAAATCTAACAAAATCTCAAGGGTTAGGTTACATTGTTTGATAGATGTTTTATACTAAAAAATCTAATAAAATCCATCCAAATCCTTCCTAAAAAATAATTCATCGAAATTTTTCTATTTTTTAATACCAAAAGACTTGTTATA
>PYAF01003435.1:8472-66179 GCA_007407185.1 Glycine tomentella | reverse complement strand
GGTTACATTGTTTGATAGATGTTTTATACTAAAAAATCTAATAAAATCCATCCAAATCCTTCCTAAAAAATAATTCATCGAAATTTTTCTATTTTTTAATACCAAAAGACTTGTTATAATTAATAAAAAGCATAATTAAATATCACCTGATTTTGTTATCTTTTTTTAAAATCTCAAAAGTTTTAATTGAATATCTCAAACTGATTTATCTTATTTAAAAATTCTGGTTGAATATCACAAAAAAAATTATAATTTTTTTTTATTAAAAATCTTTCAAAATCTTAATCCAATACATCTACTTATTATTTAAATCACTCAACAACGAATGAAGTAATTACGTGACTAAGAAAAAATAACAATATTCTAACAATAATAATCATTGTCTTTTTTCGAAAAAAATCATTTCAAACGCGGATTATTTGACCAGAAGTAAAGACGACCCAGCAACAATAGAGTAGTAGAGAAAAAATTGGAATATGAATATAATAATAGTATATAATAAATAAAATACAATTTTAATTATATAATTTTATATATTATTAATTTATTTTGATTTACCAGCTTATTTTTTTCTTAATATAATTAATTTATACCAATATGGCATTGCCTTATCATATTATGATTATTTTTTAATTTCTTTCAAAATTTATTAAAATATACTATTCTAATCAAATTTAAATAAGAATGTTATAATTTAAGCTATGACTTGTGATAATAAATTTGTATCCCTTTAAAGGAAAAAAGTGTATAAAAGAAAAAAAATATTCAAATAGTAATTAATTATGATTCAACCATATAATACGCACATCCATATCTAATACATAAGTTGTCACTTTAAAAGTATCCATTATTCCACACAAGTTATGAACGTAAAGCCTAAAGACTGACATATACTTCAACAAATAGACAGGTCCCTTCTGTATACCCATTTGTACGAGAATTCGTAACCTCTTACATATGCTCCTTTCTAGAGAAACAAGCCTTATGTGCCCTTCATATAATTAATTAAAAATCAATCTAGCAGCTCTTGTGACATATACGTTTAATTCCTTAAAAAACATATACTTTTAATAACAACCTTATTAAGTTATTGAGCAAATGAAAGATTAAATATTTTTATTTTTTTAATATAATATCCTATCTATAATTTTATTTAATAATTTCTTTATAAAATATTAAGATTTGCAAGAAAAATGTTATAAGGATATATAAAATTACTAATTAATGAATGTTCATTATTTTTTTATACTGCATAATATGATTAAGTGTACTTTAAATTTTTAACTCATGTCTTTTCAATTCTCAATTTTAGTCATAACCTAAATCATGAGAAAACAAATTTGCCTTTTGTTTTCCTTTCGCTTAAAATCAATCACTCTTTGCACATGTCTCACGGGTCAACACACCAGACTGGCACCAACGATAGAATCATGTGTCTTTTTTCTTCTATTTTTGGTAGTAACTAAATTAAATATATGGAATGACACGTTAGAATGAGATGACACTAACGAGTAACGACGCGGTTTGGACATGGCTTGGTCGAGGGCAAACACGACCTTTCTTGCATGGAGATAGGAATCTTCTAAATGAGGGTTTTGCTTTCAAACCCAATCAAATAATGGTTATTCCAAGCCAAAGTTTCACGTTTTATACTTCTTTTAAAATTAACTTTTTCATTCATTTAGGGATGAAATTTTTGTTGCAGTGAGACTTGGGAGCAGAAAGAAGTAAATTTAAGGTGTTTATTGGTTGGATTTGACAAAGTGGATCACCGGCCTAAATCAAATTAATTAAGTCGATTTATTTTTTTTTTAATGGCAATGGTGGAGCTTCAAGAAAACATTTGGAAGATCTAAAAGAATAAACGTTATAATACATAAATTAATTAATGTAATATCATCTCTTATGGGTATTTTTGAATATTTAATTATATTATTTAAATATTAATTATTGATATTTTTATTTTTGTTCCTAACTTTTGAAAGTCTCACTTTTCGTTCATATATTTTATAAGTACTATATTTTTCGTTCCTAATATTTCAAACTTTCATTCTCAGGAGAGAGTTAGAGTAAAAGATGAAAGTTTGGGTATTTATCACTTTCATGGATAAAAAGTGAAGGTTTTACACACTATTATGTTTTGTGTATAAGGATTGCAAATTCTATAAGGAAGGAAAACACTATTAATCTTAAAATATTTTTTGTACTTATTAATAACATTCCTTAGGTTAGTCTTTTACTGCTTGTGTCAAAAAAATCTAAGAAAATCGTTAATTTTTATATACAAGACAAAATTTGTTTGAAAATAATTAAACACAAACATAAACTTTCTCAATAGTTTTAAGAAAATAATCGTAGTTTTGTCTAAACCATAGCAAATTGTGCATGAACCTTTTGTTATATATGAATATGAATCATGTATAGTTATTCTATGAATATGATTTTTTTATTTAAAATATTGACGTGCCTATTACTTTTCTGGTTCATTAATCATACACAAGTTATTAAGGGTGGGTACCCCTTGTATCGTTATCCGCTGTCTTAGTGAAAATTCATTTTGCTGATAAAATAAAATCGATCCTACAAATTAAAGTTGTGCCAGTTTCTTTTCCGGTTCATTAACCTAGACAAGTTATTCTTTACTTGAGTCGATAGTTAATATTATCGAGTTCACACTCTTAATTTACTGTATTATCTCACTCTCTTTTTTCATGATAAAAAAATAATTTCGCCAATTTCTGCATATTCACATGAAAGATTTTAAAAATATTGCACTATAAAGCACAACGATTTGTCTCGACCATATTAAAAGGTGTTACAAAGCATAGAGGAATTGCATCTTGTTCACACTCAAAATAGATTGTATTATTTCACTCTTTTTTCATGATATAAAAAATTCATTTAATAGAATATATAGTTTTAAAAGGATGAGTTTAGAAATTAAAATTAAAAATATTATTATTTGGTAGAAAATGTTTTATAGACTTTTTACGTGATCAATTTATACATATTTACATCAAACTTTTATTGTTAAAATGAACATGAATTAGGCAAAAAAAATTAATATATAGTAATTTAAATAAAAAATTACCAAAATATAACAATTTGAAACATATATACAAATCTACTGTAGCCATTTACGTACAGCCAAGACGTGTTGAATCACGTCCACCATGGATGTGTTCAATCACGTCCAGCCACGGCGCGATTAGGTCCAATTCACGTCCTGTGTGAACGTGACCCAGCTCCATTCACGCCACACAGGGACGTGACCCAGCAAGGCTATAAATACCCCCCCCCCCTTCAGCATTTTTCTCACATTTGCTCCAATTGCTTCTCTCTCTAGAATTTTTTCTCTGACTTCTCTCTAGAATCGGAGTTGGATTCGAGGCTTCGTGCAAGGAAACTCTGTCGAACAAGTAAGTCTTGCTCAAATATATGCTTTTTAAATTACATGAAATATATTATATTGTTGTATTAAATAATTTTTATTTACTTAGGTTCGAAATTACATGTGTTATTGTGACTGAGAATATTATTGGTTAATTAAGTAGGTTTATTTGGGTTACAATATTATTAATCAGTGACTTAGATTATCATTAAGTACGACCTCTAGGTTATTAGCTTGGTTACGTAGATTATGACTTAGGTTTTGATTAGTTAGTTACTTAGTTACGTATGTTATTACCTTGGTTACGTAGTTTATGAACTAGGTATAGGGTTTAGGGTAGAATTAGTTGGTGACCAAGTTTTTCAGATAGTTATTTACGTAGGTTATGACCTACATAAGACATAGATAATCAGTTTTTTTCAAATAATTTTTCTTCCAAATGAAATAAATTATCATAATATGCTTATAGAGTTTTCTTTGTTGTATTAAATAATTGTTTTTGATATAGGAAATTGTTACTTGTTAGTTGTTACTTATGTTAGAAATAGATAGTTGTTAGTTGTTATAGATTTATTTGGCATAGAATTTTATTAGTTAATTACATAAGTTATCACCTAGGTTTGCATAGTTAGTTACGTAAGTTATGACCTGGGTTTATCGGCTTATAATATTAGTAGTTAGTCACTTAGAATATTATTAGTGAATTACGTAGGTTATGACCTAGGTTTTCATTAGCCAGTTACGTAGGTTATGACCTTCGTGTATCGGCGTAGAATATTATTAGTTAGTCACTTAGAATATTATTAGTCGTGGTCGGAGTGAACGAAGAAGTTCGAAGTAAACAAAGAAGGTCGGATTCAATGGCGCTCGGGTAGAAGAACTGAAAAAAATACGAAGTGCAATATTTTGACCTAGCTCGCGCAAACGCAGTCGCGGCCGCGTCCTCCGCGATCGCGGGCGATTCGCGAACCACATGTCGCGGGCACGACGTCCACCACGTTGAACCGCACGGCTACACTATCCTTCTTCAGGCCTTTTACATTAGGTGCATTAAAATGTCCAAACTTAGAATATTATTAGTTAGTGACCTAGGTTATGGCCTAAGTTTATGAAAATAATTTGTATTAGAAATTAGGTTAATAATTCTAATATGATTATAAAATGTGTAGCATATTATTATGGTCGAGTCATCGTCGTCTGAGTCATCTCGTTCTGGTTCTGACCGTGAGCATGAGCCTACCGATCCCACAACGCATGTTCTTCCCGGACCATACAGATGGGATGTAATTAGGAGCGCCGACAACGCACACATATTTCACAGGCAGTTTGGAATGACGAGACAAAGAGAGAGCTAAAGATTCGTCATGGAGGTAGACTTAGTGGTGGACCCCGACCCGATGATATTCCAGACGTAGTCGCACAGTACTTGATTGAGGCTGGTTTCATACATGTGGCTCGCATGAAGTTTATGCAGGTATTGATTTACGATATTGCTATGTTTAATGTGTTAAAATTTTGATGTTCAAATTCCTAGCTTGAAACATAGTGTATTTGAAATTTAAAAATTGATAAGTTACTTGTATTTTCGAGGTTGATGCTGCTCTTATCAGTGCTATGGTTGAACGCTGGAGGCCAGAGACACACACGTTCCATATGCCCCAGGGTGAGATGACGATTACCTTGCAAGATGTTGCAGGTATTCTAGGATTGCCTACTGATGAGCAAGCTGTTACCGGACAGACTTACACAGATTGGGGAGAATTGTGTAATGAGGTGTTTGGTAACGGTCTTGATGCGAACACCGAGTTATCCACCGACAGTTTGAGGTTAATATTTTGACAGAGTGTATCCTTCATGGGATGCAGTTGCCGGTAACCCTCAGAATGTGATATACTTCACAAAGGCTCACATTGCACGGATGTTAGGATCCTGGATCCTTTGTGACAGATCGGGGGGGAGCGTAGTAGGATGTCGCTACATCGCCTTGCTTGTTGGTGACTTTGCCGATATTGGTTCATATAGCTGGGGGTCTGTGATTCTGGCAAACTTGTTTAGACAGTTGTGTGAATGCATAGACCTTGATAGAAAAGACATTGGTGGTTGCACTATTTTGCTTCAGATATGGGCATAGCTTAGGTTTCCACCGATTGTCCCCCAGTTGCCTGCTCCGTCTGAGCCAGACGGCCACTTCGGACACATGTATGTTTATTTTGTATTACTTGAATGACCGTGTATTTATGTGTACTACAATTAACAATTGAATGTTTAATCTGGATATTAGATTCAATTCTCTAAGTTGATTCCGTACGTACCCACTGTATTGGTATCGAGACAGGCTAGACAGCTTAACTAGAGATGAGGTATAGTTTTTTAATTAAATATATTAATGTTAAGTGGATGTGAATATGCAAGTGACTCCTATATATGATTTAATTGTGTAGGTGGTCTGACAACCTTATGGTGATTACGATTTTATGGGTGCATCTGTAGAGACACAGCATCTGTGGATGGCTAGGACACCTATTATTTGTTTTCACATTGTTGAGTATTCGCAGCCCGATCGATGCATGAGGCAATTTGGATGGGATCAACCAATACCTCACAGGGCTGGAAAATTGAAAGGTGTTCATGATTATACCCTTCGGGGTAAAGCCAAGAAAATTGGACTCGTAAGCTAAGAAAGTTTATACAGAGATGGAATAGGAGAGGTGAACATGTTGAAGTGCCTCCTGCAATACATGGTCTGATGTCACCGAACCATGAGTACATGGTGTGGTATAGACTTTCCGGAAAGCGATATGTGACAAAGCGAGGTGCCAAATTAGCACGCTGTGTAAGTTATCTACTGAAAATAATTTTTTTATCTTTATGTTATATTATTGTTTATGTACTATGCTGTGACTTATAGGTTGATGGCCTGGAGAATTTGTATTTTGTCACGATGGCTGAGCAATTTGCGAGCCACAATTTGGACTATGTACACGACGAAATAGGTCGTCTAATTGCTGTATTCAGAGAGTCCGCTAGGGTGGAGGAGGCAGGTCCAGAGGCACCGTCGACCCAACTTCTGGACGAGCCGCAGTTATCCATCGACATTTCGCGTCGTGTGAGAGAGGGTCGAGGGTTAGGACGCCGCTGACAACCTATTACACCTGTTCCTGAGCCTATTCATGCACCACGCCATGCATGAGTGGATGGATCAGGCCACCCTTCATTGGTCATGAGTACGGTGTTCATCAGACATATTACGACCCTACGCAGGTAGAGACTGATACATTTTATCGGCCAGAGCCCCCACAGATGGACACAGAAAGCCAGCCTGAGTACCAAGTCAGTCCAGTATCGGTGGCATTCGGGGATCAAGTAGGGACCAGTGCTCAGGGGACTCATGAGTGGGAACATGCAGCTTATGACGACCCTTGTTGTCACATAGATTTTGAAGAAGACCAATCAGACTACCCTCCAGAGCTACCAGTCGAGGACACTCCACCTCCATATCATGTTGTTTCACAGTATTCACGTGGACGTGGTAGACGCAGATTACCGCGCGTCATCAGCAGTGGCCTTCTCCTTCATAGACTTTATGTTTTGTTATTTAATTTGGTTTCCATTATGATATTTAGCTACGTAATTGTTAAACATGTTTTGATTATGGACCTTTTTTTATCGTCTATATTTGTCATGGACGTCGTTATGTTATGAAATATGTCATTTGCTACGGACTAAATGTGACAGGACGCATGCCTGATTCAATCATTTGTCTTGAACCTTCTTGGGTGGAAGAAAGGGTTGATGTTGTTGAACCTTCTTGTGAATGCCTAGTCCTTTTCCGCTTTACATCGAATAGAAGGTTACATACACAATCTTGTTGTTGAAAATGCAATGACGCAGATAAATAAATTGTGGCCACCTTGGGATTCAAGGACATTCTTCGTTATTGCCGCGGATTGAATCTTGTGTGGATTGACAAATTGAAACTTGGTCCTGTAGAGGCTATAAAACAACGATAATAATAACAATTCTCACTCTACGCAGCAACAATGACATGAGTTGAGTCATTGACAACACTGTGTGGTCCTCTATACTGTAGCCAATAAATGCGTCTGATCTGTAAAATGACATTGAAAACACCGGTGTCGATTGACAACACTGGTCTATCAGATGACATTGACAACCTTAACACGGCAAGAGTTTAGTCACGCCCCATCCAAGCGCAAGTGGTCACGCCCCACACAGGCAGGGCTTAACACCGTTATATATACCCCCACAGAGGAGTTTAATCATCCCACACAACATACCTCCGCAAACGAAACTCAACCTCAATACGATGGCCTTCTTAGGTGAAGCCTGCTCTCAAAACATTGGTAATTCCAAATTAGCATTTATTTTTCCGAATGGATCAATCGTACACAATGAAACTGGTGTTTCTTTCGTATGTCATACTCCAATACCAATGCGAGTTCCCGATGAATGTTCTTTTCAGTCACTCAAGAGTAGAATGCCTGCTCATTACCAATTGGCTGCCATGGAAATGAGTACGCTTGTACCAAGTTTGTTATAAGGAATACGTCATCCACATATTTGTGCCAGTGACTGACGAACATGTAAAGCGGCTGCTGTAGCATGTCTACAAGGATACTTGAAAGCCTTAAATTTCCCACACTGACAAAACCGCTCAGGGAGGTTTACCGAGTACGATTTGTCATAACCATCGTCAACCTCAAATACAGATCGTTCAACATTATATGCACGAACATAATGACCAGTAGCACTAGTCTCATTGGCCTTCAACATAACAACCACATTTTTGCAATGAGCATAAGGACCTTGCAATTCATTAAGAGCCGATCGGCCTCTGCAAACAAAATATTCCACCAATCTGCTATATATGTGCTTAACCAATGCTGTTATTGGCATGTTTCTTGCACCTTTCAAAATCCTGTTTACTGACTCGGCCAAATTTGTTGTCATGTGTCCATACCTTCGTCCCTCAACATCATATGCACGTGTCCACTTTTCCTTCGAGATGCTATCAATCCAATTGGCAACCTCAGGACTCACATCACGAAAACTTGCAAAGGCTATGTCAAAATCAACAATAGAAGGCGTATAAC
This sequence comes from Glycine tomentella, assembly GCA_007407185.1. NCBI lineage: Eukaryota > Viridiplantae > Streptophyta > Magnoliopsida > Fabales > Fabaceae > Glycine > Glycine tomentella. The sequence continues at coordinate 57,674 of PYAF01003435.1, read as the reverse complement.
CTGCATAGAAATTAAATAACATTAAAATTTAGTTATAGATGAAAAATGAATACATGAGTTTTTAACCATACCTAAATTCATAACTGTTTTCTTCAAATTTTCATTTCTGAACTTTTGATTAAAATTGCTCGCAATATGACGGAGGCAAAAGACGTGATAAGCATGCGGTGGTTGCCACCCAGGGTGCCTCTTAACTGCAGATAATATGCTTCGATGCCGATCAGAAATAAGACAAAGATTTGTCTTCTTTGTAACATGCATGCGAATGTTATCCAGAAAGAATTTCCAAGCTTCCAACGTCTCACCTTCAACAACAGCAAATGCAAGTGGCAAACACTCATTGTTTCCATCCTGAGCTGTGGCAATCAACAATTTTCCTTTGTACTTGCCATATAAATGAGTGCCATCAATTTGAATTATCGGCTTACAAAAATTGAAAGCCTCACAACATTGTCTGAAGGTCCAAAAAATGCGCTGAAACACGTGTTTTCCATGAACGATTCTATGAGCCACATAATAATTTTTTGTTTGAATTTGATAAACAGAACCTGGTGAAAAACGAAGCATGTATTCAAACCACCTCGGCAAAAATGCATATGATTCCTCCCAATCACCATAGATAATTGCCATTGCTTTCTGCTTTGCATACCATGCCTTTCTATATGAAACTTTGTATCCATAGGAATGAGTTATCCTTTCCTGGACTAGTCCAATTGAACATGATGGATCATGCTTTATCATCCCTAATAATAAGAAAATAATCATGTTATCATTAATAATAACAATAAAATCATTACTTCTCATCATTATCATCTCATCCAATAACTTACCTAGTACGAGTGAAACAATAACATCAATATCAAGTTGTCTGTGGTCCTGATAAATGTGATCATTTAGGCAATTGTGGTCCCCACCCCATTTGTTAACCACCCATCTTTCACCGTACGTTGGTTTCATTACCCTAACCCTCCATGGACAATTTTGGTCGTGCGCACGACATTTCATGATTAACTTTGTCGGCGTACTTTCAACCACGACAACTTCCTGATGCTCCTTCATGAGGTTCCGCTTGATTGCCATTTGCACATCTTCTTTTGATGGAAATTCCTGTTTCACAAACAACTTATTCCCTAATACCCATGGACCCTCAACTGAACATGAACCAGTGCCAGAATCTTGTTCACTCGGATAATCCCAATCAATGTAGGTGTAATGTGGGATTCCATCCCAAAAAGTAGTATTACCTTCACCTACGTATGCAAATTCCCAAATTTATTACAATAACATACATATACAATAAACAAACATATATGTAAGTAACTATTGTTTAGTAACACACCTTGACATTGTTGCGGTAGATGAGACTCCTCTACATCCTTTTTTCATTGGGTTTCATGCTCTCTCACGACTAAGTAATCTACTTGTATTTGACTTGCGCTTCGACCATTATCCTCATCATCATCCAAAGCACTAGCATTCTCGGCAAGAAGACGATCTTCCATTGCGATATTTTCATCATCGTCATCGTCAATATCGTCATCCATAACACAAGTAGGGTTATTTTCATCTTCCATAGACAAATTAACAACTGGAGCAGCAGATGCTGAAGCTCCATAAGAATAATTGAAATCAACTGACCGCGTTGGTAAAGGCACATCCTCTACTCCACTAAAATCCACGTACAACTCTAAGTAATTTTTCCTTGACTGGTTGAAGAACTCTCCTATTACAAATTCTAAGTCTTCGTCGTCAATTACTTTCATGCTGATATATTTATCATCGCTCCATATTCTTGCGGTGATCATTGTGATAGATTCATTGCCTTTGAGAACTAACTTTTGACTGATTTTTTCATGCAATTCGTCAATGGTTGAGTTGCGGTTGATACGTGTTCCCCTTTTCTCTCCTTCGAAAACAACACCACGTCGGCTCTCAATTTTGCTACCATTATAATATAAAGCAATACGAACAAAATCGCCATCTGCAGACATTTTTTTATATATCACCAATGACTTCAAGATCACAAGGATGATGAACACAGCAACATGGTCATGCTTGTAACTCAGAAAAATATATAAGCATATTGTCATAATTTATTTCATTTGGAAGAAAAACCTAGGTCACAAACTAATTGTACCCTAAACCCTAAACCTAAGTCATAATCTACGTAACCAAGGTAATAACCTAGAGGCCGTACTTAATGATAATCTAAGTCACTGACTAATAATATTGTAAGTCAATAAATCTAGGTCTTAACCTACATAGCTAACTAATCAAAACCTAGGTCATAACCTACGTACATATCTAATGAAAACCTAGGTCACCAACTAACTGTACCCTAAACCCTAAACCTAAGTCATAATCTATGTGACCAAGCTAATAACCTAGAGGTTGTACTTAATGATAATCTAAGTCACTGATTAATAATATTGTAACCCAAATAAACCTACTTAATTAACCAATAATATTCTCAGTCACAATAACACATGTAATTTCGAACCTAAGTAAATAAAAATTATTTACTACAACAATATAATATATTTCATGTAATTTAAAAAGCATATATTTGAGCAAGACTTACTTGTTCGACAAAGTTTCCTTGCACGAAGCCTCGAATCCAACTCCGATTCTAGAGAGAAGTCAGAGAAAAAATTTTAGAGAGACAAGCAATTTTAGCAAATGTGGGAAAAATGCTGAAGGGGGGGTATGTATAGCATTGCTAGGTCACATACCTGTGTGGCGTGAATGGAGCTGGGTCACGTCCACACAGGACGTGATTGGAACCTGGTCGCGCCGTGGCTGGACGTGATTGAACACGTCCATGGTGGACGTGATTCAACACGTCTTGGCTGTACGTAAATGGCTACAATAGATTTGTATATATGTTTCAAATTGCCATATTTTGGTAATTTTTAATTTAAATTACAATATATTAATTTTTTTGTCCATGAATTGTGTATAGTTATATTCTGACAATTGTTTCGGATTGAAAATATTGATGTGCCGTTTTGTTTTTCGGTTCATCAATCCTGTAAAAGTTGTGGCTGCTTCTTTCCAGTTCATTAATACTAGCTAGACAATATTTCACAAAAAAAAAAAATAGTAATAATAATCCTAGACAAGTTAATCATTAGTTGATCGAGTGAGTATTTTCTTTCCCTCTTTTCTTGTTGTGGGCCTCTCATGTGAAAAGCTATCAATGTTTACATAATTGGGCCTGTTTATCATAGTCTTTTTCATAGAAGAAATAAAAGTAAAAACTCTTTTTTTTTATATATAATAAAAAAATCATTTTCAAATATTTTTCTCACATTTGTTTCACTTTTTCAAAATGATAAAAAAATTTAAAAATTTAAAATCTGATTTATACAAAAATAGCTTCTTAAAAAATTCCCTATTTTTTAAGAAAGTAATTTAATTTTGTAAACAAATATAAATTTGTTTCTATTTTTTAAAATTCTCAAAATAATAATTAAATTATTTTAAATTATATTTTTAATATATTACAAAGTAGCCCAGTATCCCTTTGTAGACGCACCTTTATAATTTTATTTTCTTACTCTTTTATTCTTTTATGTTTTCCAAACTATCTTCATTCGTAGTGGTGTAAGCTCAAAAAATGGAGTTAACAGCAATGGCATGATTGAATACTTTTAGATTTGTTTCCCCTATTTGGCCAAATCAAAAGATTTAGAAAGCTAAGCAAACCGAAATATAGTACTAAACTTTAATGTGTTCATCAATAATCATAAATAACCAATGATCAAATTCACATTGAACCTGTCTTATTTAATAAATACATACTAATGTTTTTCTAATAGTTTCAAAACCCAGAAATAGATTTAATCAAAATGGCTTTTTTTCCCCAACACAATTCAATTGATTGAAACATTGATCAAACACACATCTTTCAGATTACCTGGATCTTTTACTAGATACAATATCTTACTCGACTTAGATTGATCTACTTATGCATAGTAATATCCTTTTAAATATTAAAACAATTGTGTACTCAATACTCAAACTTAAAATTATTGATTAACTAAAATAATCCAATATTAATTAATGACATGTTTGGTGGAGTTATCGGATTCACATCGAACCTGTCTTATTTAATGAATAAATCATACTATTTTTTGTAAAAGTTTAAAAACCCAGAATTAAATCAAGGCTGTAAGAAATGGCTAACCTTTTTTTTTTTCAAGGCAAATTGTTATGAACAAATCTGCAATTGTTTGATAAAAGTCACTCAAAATTAAAGAATTGAAAAATAGAGAGCAAGCTAAGAAAGTGGAGAATCCTCTCTTTATTGAATGAATTAGATATGTACAAGAATGTCTACATGGAACCCCCATGTATCTATTTATATACATCAGTCGTATCGCAGTTTGGTTACAACTCAAACTATGACTGACACTAATGAGACACGTGTAACAGCTATTGTGACTAAAGTCTAAGTCAATTATCTAACACAAATCAATTGATTGAAACATTGATCAAACATGATTAATTTGCCTCACTTCAAATACATACTTTGGCTTCGGTTCTTGGCTGACTTATTATTAAGCAAATCAGCTAGGTTCTACTTTTCTTTGACCTTGTAGCTGTGAGCTATCTTCCGTCGCCGGCAAAGGTGGCAAACATGGCTCCGGCAAGTTCAGTTTCATATTATAAGCTATACTCAGACTATATTTATTGTTGATATAAAGTTTTTACAGCTCAATTTCTTACTTTAAAAGATTGGCAAAATTTAAATTATCTTTTGTGCAAAATTTGACAGTGGAGGAAAAATATCTACTTCAATAACCACTGATGTAACTTTTAAAAAAGTGGAGTTAAAATAACTATTAAGGGCAAGATTGAACACCTTTAGATTCGTTTCACATATTTGCCCAAACTAAAAGATTTAGAGAATTTAGTATGATAACCCAAATAGTACTAAGCTCGTTTGAACTATATCAATTAATTTGTTCGTCAATAATCATCAATGACCAATGATCAGACTCACTTTATTACCTTTTTTTTTTTGCTGAACATTTAATTTAGGAAGAGGGAAAACTAGTGCTCCAATGTTTAAGGCAGAAAAAACCTACCAGCAACTTATAGAAATATTTATGTTTATCTCGTTTAAAAAGACAAGTGTAAGATCAAAGTGCATTGAATTACCTGTCTTGTTTAATAAATAAACCATACTAATATTTTTCTAAGAGTTTAGAAACCCAAACTAAAGGCAACGAAAAATGGATTATAAAATAGCAACAATGACAAAAATTAATTAAATTATTTTTTGTACAAAATTTGAGGAGGAAAATTATTCGTATTTCATGTTCAAGCCAAAATATCTACTTCAATGACAATTACATACCAACCATTGATGTACGTTATAAAAAAGAAAAAGGAAAAAAGTGGAATTAACAGTTAAGGGCATGATGGAGCTCTTCAGATTCGTTTCACTTTTTCGCTCAAAACAAAAGATCAGAGAATTGAGTAAGTTAACCCAAATATAGTTAGTATAAAGCTCGTTTGAACTAATTATATCAATTTTCATCAATATAATAATCATCCATCAATGAGACAATGACAATTATTATAATATTTTTCTAAAAGTTAAGAACAAATCCCTGAATTAAAGGCAATATAACTAAAATGGTTCATGTTTATATTATTTTATTGTCTTTTAAACACATTGACAGATGATTAATTTGCTTCATTTCAATTTAAACTCATACTTTGGCTTCTGTTCTTGGCTAACCTATTAAGCAAATCAGCTAGGTTCCTCCTTTTCTTCAACCCTTGTCGCTGTGACCTATCGTCGGTCACCGGCGGCGGCGAAGGCGGGAAACAAGGCTCCGGTGCGTTCGGCTTCCGTGCAGCCACCACACTCACCCTCTCAGGCGGCGCGTGATATCCAATTAGGTGTGGAAAATTCAACTTTGCTTTACTACCTCTCATCTCGAAACAAGCTCTATCATAAGCCAAACCAGCTTCCTCTTCAGTCTCATACGTCCCGAGCCAAACCCTTCCATGCTTCTTCTTCGGATCCGATATCTCCGCCGCGAACTTCCCCCACGGCCGCCTTCTCACGCCCCTGAAGCGCTTCCATTTCCGAGGCGCGTGCACCTCACGCGCTGCCAAAGGCGCTTCCGTTTCGCATGCAAATAATTGCATCACGTCATCGAAATGAGTAGGGTTTTGAAACGGATTATTGTTTGGGTGGTCGGAAACATTCAGTGTGGGAATCATGTTCAAGCTCGTACGATTGTACACAGAAACATCACTAGTCATGTTTTGGAAGATAATGGTGATGATACTCTTTTTCTTTTTGTTTTTTTTCCTTAATAAGTATGTGTGTTTCTTAGGAGTTAGCTTCGCGGTTTTCGGAAGCAAATGAGTCAGTGTACTCGAAGAATATTAATGCGTTGTATTTATAGTTAAAAATAATGCGCTGTATGCGCGTGCACCTCACATATGCTTTTTATACATTATTTTTATGTTGTTTTCTAAAGAGTCATAGATAAGTATAAAAAATACATTTTATATCTATTAAAAATTAGTTAACTTTGTTAAATTATATCATTTTTAATTGAAAATATTATTTTAAACTATTATTCATTAAAATTTAATATTAAACATTAAACGTCTTTTAACCTTATTAAATAAAAGATATTTGGAAGAGTCTTATTAAATAAAACATTGCTAATTAAAATTTATTTATATTTGAAATATAAAAAAGATAAGAATTTTTTGTTGCTGTGAGATCGGAGAGAGTAGTTATTAATTAAATATTCAAAAGAAAAATTTACAATTAAATGGTCTTACACACAATATACTGAAAGAGAGTTTTATCACTTATAAAAATTGTACCTAACCTAAGTAAATTTGTCTTTCAATTCATGAAATATTTATCAAGTCTACCATAATTAAAATCTTTAACACCTTTTAAGATTAAATATAATATAAGTATTTTGGTGTAAGAACATCGTATTCGCTGTAGAACTCTTTTTGTATAAATGGTATGTATGGTGTCGTAACTAGCTTTTATCTTTAAGAAGGAATTTACAGAAAGTTTTTAAATATTTTTTAATATTATGACTATTTAAAATAATTAAAAGTGAAATTTTTATTGAAAAATATTTAATTTTATTTGAAAAATTATTTACTAATAATTTTTCTTTACCAAATTACCACTTATAGTTAATATACCATTTAGTTTTTATACTCCAAATTACCAAAATAGTATTAATAAATAATTTTTAAAAAATTATTTACTTTTAATAAATTAAAAAAAATTTTAAGAATAGATTTCAACCAAAATATTTTAGTTATTGAAATTTTTTTAATCAATGAAATATATATTAAAATATTTTTTTAAAAAAATATCCTTTACTAAAAAAATATATTGAAAAAATAATTTATGATATTTTTCAACATCAAATTTAACCATTTACTAAAAAATATATTTTATCTTAAAAATGATTAACCAACAGATATTAAGTCTAGTCAACAGGGTTATAGTCGTGTACAATATGGTGAATTGGTGATTCGAAGTTTCATATCTCTCCCTCTATTAGCTGGCCTCTAGTTTTCGAATTATTATTTTGGTTTGATAATTCGAAGGATGAGTAGTTTCTTAGATGCTTCAGTGAATAATTTGGATTGCAATTCAAACTTGAGCTGGCAATAGCTTGTTTTCATTAACCACTTACTTTTCATTGACAAATAAAATTTCCAAAAGTGTATAATAATGAATTGTTGATACATATTATGAAAGCGTTACGTCATTAATAAAATAGATAAATCATATGAGATATTAAATGATAAATATAGTATTAATTTTAAAAAATAAAGTTAATTAACTTTATTTTAACAATTTCTTTGTTAATTTTTGTTTCACCCTCATTTTTAATCTTGGAATTAACGTTTATTTCAATACTTTTTATTTATCCTTCACGAGAGTCTTTGTCGTCCTTGTCCTTCCATAAACGAATTCGTAATTCTTTCATTTTTCAATTTTAAACAGACGAATAAACACAACATTGTTTTTTAGAAACTGCATATATATTTTACTAGAGATTATCCTTTTTTTTTTTTACAAGAGGTCACTTTTTTTATCACCATCACATTGGTGCATAGTATCTCAAGTGTATTGATCACTAATCTTCGTTGAAAAATTTAGTTGATCACTTTAGTGAGATCTTTTCTCCCAATCACGTTTTTTCATTCACAATATTCGAATTGGAAATTTTGTTTAAGAGAAACAAATTCAAATCACTAGAACCACCAATAATTTGTTGATATACATCGCCTTATTTTTATTCTAGTTGTTTGAGTTAGGTATGGATAGTAAAACTGTTTTTTTTTAAAAGAAGACAGTAAAACTATTTTTTTCTCTTTATTTAACACAATATTTATATATTCAAAGTTTAAACTCAAAATTATTAATTAAATTATTAATTAAATTGGAACAATTTCATGCGTCTGATCTGCATTGTGGGCGGTGGATTAGAATATTTAAAGAAGTCATGAAAGATTTGAAACGTAACTAGATGATCCGTGAAACATCCACAAGAATTTCGTTTTTTATATTTTACGTTTCAAATTAAACTATCCCATTATTAGAGTTGAATGTCTAATTCTCAGAAATTTTCACGTTTTAAGCAATAACTACGCAGCACGGGACCTAATTCTTGCGTGTAAAAGTCGTGTGATCAAGCATATTTAATTATTTACCATGCCAGTAAAAAAAGAGGCATATGTACCATGAGAGAAATTAATCACTAAAAAATATACTTTTTGTAACTCATCAAGCTGTTTGTTTTTTCTGCGCTAATCACTCGTAATTTCCATGATATGGCAATTTCAACTTCTCTCAATGCACAAAAATGATGTAGAAAACGAGGTCACGGCAATGTGGAATAATGGAAGGAATGTAGAAAACAATGCCATGCCTATCATTTTAGTTTTAGCTTTTAACTGAGGATAGTAAATGCCAGCATCCTTGAGAGACAACGGAGCGTCATTTGCGAACAGAAAAATAGATTATCTATCTATCTATATATATAACAAAATAGATTAATATTTTAAAATTAACTTTAATTCTTTACTTAATTAATCTTTTCTAATAGTATCATATTTATATTCAGTCCATATAATGTATTGTTTTTATTATTAATAATTTCATTTATAATATGAGATTTATTAACTTTTCATAGTCTTTATAAGAATAAATTTAATGTCTTTTTGAAAAGAATTTTGTAAGTATAAAATAAGTTTTATTAGGAGAGAAAAAATTTACTTCAATGACATGACAAAGGATGGTGTAACGCCTATTCGGGCATATTTTGTTTTATGTCAATGGAGACTAAATTTATTTTGGTAATATGTTTGGTTAATCTTAAAAGTTCGTCTCTAATGAAATTTTATTTAGGAATACAGTTTTGTAGATGTAAGACTTGAGTTGCTTATGCAAACTCAGTTTGTAACTTTAAGTTAAATCCAAATTTAAGTTTACAAACTTTAATACAAACATGTACTTATTAATAGGTGGCCTACCATTAACCATTACTTTGAATCGTTAGATTAATTTCATTTCATAGATCATATCCTACAATCATCCACACCAGATTACCTCTCCCACAAGTCTTTCCCCAGTTACCCCTGTTGTCGATCATTGTTCGTTATCACAGGCGACCAATGAAGCTTAACACTGAAAATAAGTTAAAAAGTTTGGGCAATTGTTTTGGTTTTTCCATTCCTTTTCTGCTGTTCTGTTTTTTTTTTTCTATTTCCTTTTCTGTTTTTGGCAAGTTAAAAAAGCTAGGCAATTGTTCTGTGATTTCCATAGCCTATGGCCACGAGTGCACGTGTTCATAGGCTTGTGTGTTAACCTTGGGAAGCAATCGGCAATTTGGATTGCACCGAGGTCTAGTCGAATTTTGCTTTTATGGCAGTGGTTTTCACGACACAACAAACTTTAAATTAGTTCTTTTCTTCTTGTTCTATTCTGTGTTATTCTTTATTTTTCTAACAATCTGAAAGCGAAATTATTACAACACTAAACAGGGAAATGGTGATGAATGTACCAAGAATAATTCCGGGAAGAATAATTCCGGGTATGTCGAAATTGGAACCTTTAGATGACACAAATTACAGGACATGGTCACCAAAATTGTTGATTCTGTTTGAAGCCTTAGAGATTGATTATGTGTTATCTAAAGGCCCTCCTGTTGAGACTATTTCTCCTGCTAACCCTTCTCCTGCTACTCTTGTTGTCACATCGCTATCTGGAGGAACCAAGAAAGCTAATGAAGAGGCTAAGAAGAAATATGAAAGGACAACAAGACTGTTAGGGACACTCTGCTGAAACGTTATGGTGATGATGATGCTGGAAAAAGGAAGTATGTGGTAGGAAATTGGCTGTGTTTTCAGATGTTGGATTATAAGCCAATCATGGAGCAGGTTCATGAATATGAAAATCTGGTTGGTGACATACTAAATGAAGGAATGAAGATCTGGGAGATATTATAAGCTAATGTGGTTTTGGAGAAATTCCCACCATCGTGGAGTGACTACCGCAACCAATTGAAACACGAGTAGAGAGATTTGTCATTTCAAGAGTTGATCAATCATATGAAGACTAAAAAGGCCAATAAACTTAAAGATAAGCATGTTTTATTTTCTAAAAATTCGGTTAATGCTAATGTTGTTGAGATTTCTGATCAAAACAGGTTCAAAGGGAAAGGAAAAGAGAAAAAATTCCAGAAAAATTGACAACATAAAAATCATACTGGTATCAACAAAGTGATAACAAGATTCAGAAAAAGAAACTTATATGCTATGTTTGTGGCAAAACAGGTCACAAAGCATATCAGTGCTACATGAGACAGGGAGAACAAAATCAGAACCAAAAGCCTTTTGTACCAAGGTGGAGGCAAACTTGGTGGATAACAAGGTGGACTGGATTCTAGATACCGGTGCTTCTAAACACCTATGTGCCAACAAAGAGCTTTTTCACCACTTTGAGGATGCTGCTGATGGAGAGTGTGTCTTCATGGGAAATTCTGCTACAACCGGAGTGCTTGGTAAAGGAAAGATTTTCCTCAAACTTACTTCTGGAAAAATTTTATCTTTGAGTGATGTTTTGTATGTTCCCTCATTACGTAGGAACCTAATTTCTAGTAGTTTACTTATTAAGGTTGGACTGAAATTGGTTTTTGAAGCTGATAAGGTAGTAATAACTAAGAATGGGAATTTTGTGGGGAAGGGATATGTCGTTGATGGATTGTTTGTACTGAACACCATCTCTGTTGTTTCTAATGCTAATTCTTTGGCTGGTTGTGCTTATATTGTTGAATCTGTTGATTTGTGGCATGGTAGGCTAGGACATGTGAATATGGCTTCTATTAAGAAACTCAAAAATATGCATTTGATTAATGTACCATATGTAAATAACCTTTCTAAGTGTCCTATATGTGTGGAAGCAAAATATGCAAAGAAGCCTTTTTAACCTGTCACAGACAGAACTATTGAACTACTTGAATTAATACACACCGATTTGGCTGATTTTAAAAACACTGTTAGTAGAGGAGGTAAAATGTATTATGTGACATTTATAGATGATTTTTCTAGATATACCAACGTTTATCTTCTAAGGTCAAAAGATGAGGCTGGAGAAATGTTTTTAAAATATAAGGCAGAAGTTGAAAACTAATTGGACCGTAAAATTAAAAGGCTTAGGTATGATAGAGGTGGTGAATATGGGACAATTTTTCTTAAGGATTTTTGTGAAAAGAATGGAATTGTCCATGAGACTAGTGCCCCTTATACTCCTCAACAAAATGGTGTAGCTGAAAGAGAAAATATAACTTTAAAAGAAATGGTGAATGCTATGCTATTAAGTTCCGGTATGTCTAACCAAATGTGGGGGGAAGCTGTACTGTCCGCTTGTTATATACTAAATAGAGTTCCTCATAAATGGCTAGATAAGACTCCTTATGAATTATGGAAGGGCTTTGGACCTAACTTATTTTTTTGAAAGTGTGGAGGTGTCTAGCTAAGGTGGGTCTACCAGATTACAAGAGGACAAACATAGGAACTAAAACTTTTGATTGTGTATTTATTGGATATGCTCAAAATAGTGTTGTCTATAGATTTTTTGTTTGAATGATAATTCTATTTGTGAATCTAGAAATGCAGAATTTTTTGAGCAAGAATTTCCATTAAAGAAATATGTTAATGATGTGGTTGGTTCTTCTAATACTACTTTAGTAACTTTATCTTTGCCTGCTTCTTCCTCTGCTCTACATGAACATGTTAATGAACCTAAAATAAGTAAAAGACAAAGAATAGAAAGTAGCTTTGGACCAAATTTTGTTACTACATTCTTGGTTGAAAACAATGATATTGATAAAATAAATGATGTTTTTGTATCAGCTTTCTTGATTGAGGAAGATCCTAAAACTTATTTTGAGGCAGCAACTTATATTGATGCAAACTTTTGGAAAGAGGCAATTACTATTGAATTAGATTCTATCATGTCTAATCATACATGGGATTTGGTTGTTTTGCCTAAGGAAAGTAAAACAATTAGGTGTAAATGGATCTTTAGAAAGAAATTAAGGACTGATGGAACTATTGATAGATTTAAGGCTAGACTGGTAGTTGTGGGTTACACACAAAAGAAAGACATTGACTTTTTCGATACATTTTCTCCTGTTACTAAGATTGCCACAATTCGTTCACTAGTTTCCTTAGCTGCTATTCATGGACTTGTAGTGCATCAAATGGATGTAAAAACGGCTTTTCTAAATGGTGATTTGAAAGAAGAAATTTATGTGGAACAACCCGAGGGGTTTGTGGTTCAAGGTCAAGAGAACAAAGTGTGTAAATTGAGAAAATCATTATATGGCCTTAAACAAGCTCCTAAACAATGGTATCAGAAATTTGATCAAACTTTAATGAGTGATGGTTATGTTGTGAATTCTTCTGATACTTGTGTTTACTCTAAATTGATTGGACTAGAATGTGTGATAATATGTCTATATGTTGATGACATGTTAATTTTTGGGACAAACTTAACTGTGGTGAATAAGACAAAATTGTTTTTATCCTCTTATTTTGATATGAAAGATATAGGAGAAGCTGATGTGATTCTTGGTGTTAAAATGAGAAGATTTGATAATGGTTTCTCCTTGTGTCAGTCACATTATATTGAAAAGATACTGAAAAAATTTGATTGCTATGATGAATTGCCTGTGAAAACTCCCTATGATCCTAACATACATCTTAAGAAAAACAAAGATTCTAGTGTTTCACAAGCTGAATATGCTAAAATCATAGGTAGTGTTTTATTTCTCATGAATTGTACTAGACCTGACATAGCATATGCTGTGAGTAGACTAAGTAGATATACTCATAACCCAGGTAATGAACATTGGACTGCACTTCGTCGTTTACTTAAGTACCTTAAGGGTACTATGGATTGGTGTTTGTATTTTTGTAAATTTCATGCTGTGTTAGAAGGATTTTGTGACGCAAACTGGGTTACGGATAATGATGAGGTTAGTTCTACAAGTGGGTATGTTTTTACTTTGGGTGGAGGTGCTATATCTTGGAAGTCTACTAAGCAAACTTGTATAGCACATTCCACTATGGAATCAGAATTCATTGCTCTTGATCTAGCAGGACAAGAAACAGAATGGTTAAGGAACTTGTTGACAGATGTGCCACTATGGGGAAAACGATCTATACTTGTTTCTCTTAATTGTGATTCTCAGGCAACTATTGGAATTGCCATGAACAGTGTGTATAATGGAAAGAGGAGACACATATGCATTAGACACAGTTCACTTAGAGAATTGTTGAAAAATGGTGTGCTCTCTTTAGAGTTTGTAAGATCTGAGAAGAACTTGGAGGATCCTCTTACTAAAGGTCTAACAAGGAAATTAGTCCTTGAATCATCAGGGGAGATAGGGCTTAAGCCTTTGTGTTGAGGAAACTATGGTGGATACCATCCGTGGTGAAACGAAGCTATATGAACACTCTATAGCATTACACTTCTCATCTCTATGACATGTGGTAGTGAATTGTGGATAGGTTGATCTTTTCATGAGTTCATAGCCTTAATTGTTGGGTGGTCCTTATGAGAAGGATTTGATGGACTCACCACTTGTTATATTATGAGGCTGAGCATTTTTGTTCTCTTAATGAATCCATAGCCGATTATGGTGGTGCTTTCGATATGCACTTCATAGATTCACCTACATGAGTGTCAAGGTGGGTCGCCTTCTATGGAAGACTTGGACAGTCTTTCTAGAGCACTTATGAGTACCCAGGTGTGCGCATGGCCATTAAATCACTTGTTATGACTATCGCGGATATCACAGATTTTAAGGCAATACATGTGTTGTGGGGGTCTCAATTGAAGTCATGGTAGTTCAAGAGTAATTCACTGCCTAGACATAATTGTTTCTTTACTTCACTATGTATCAATTCAATCATTATGATATTGGTACTTAAGTGTTAATCCTTATTTGCCTAATTTTTTTCTCTATTCTTCTTCCTGTTTTACCATTCGTGGTGGATTGTTGAAAATGGAAAACAGAAGCACCTTTTTTCTATTGCCTTGTGTTGTCCCACATTAGTATAGCTTTTAAATTATTTTCTTTAAATACTTTTTATTAGTTAATCAAATCAGTTTTTAAATCATCCTCTTTATTAGCATTTGTTGAACGTATTAGAAGGCTTTTAGTAGTGATGCTAATTTTAAGGGAGTAATAGAGCTGTTATAGAAAATGAGGGGAACAACTTTTAGCCTATTTTTCTATTTAAATAAGGATACACATGGTTGAGAAAAAAAGAGCACAAAAACCACTCTATGCTATTCTGGTTTTTCCATTCCATTTCTGCAGTTCTGTTTTTTTTTTTTCTATTTACTTTTCTGTTTTTGACAAGTAAAAAAGCTAGGCAATTGTTCTGTGATTTCCATAGCCTAAGACCACGAGTGCACATGTTTATAGGCTTGTTGTGTTAACCTTGGGAAGCAATTGGCAATTTGGATTGCACCGAGGTCTAGCCGAATTTTTCTTTCAGGGCAGCGGTTTCCACGACACAACAAACTTTAAATCAGTTCTTTTCTTCTTGTTATGTTTTGTACTATTCTCTATTTTTCTAACATCCAACAAAGACCATGGTGAAATGGGCATCAAAGATTCGAGATTCGACTAGAAAGGTGCATATCTAAAGAATGGTGTGGCTGAGGAGCTTAACGCTAACAATTCTCATGTTAGTTTCAAGGTTACGATCAGAATAAGATGCACTAACAGATTCAGCAACTGAAGTCGATGGGGTGTGTGAAGAACCACTTTAAACTGAGACACTGTCTGATGTACTGATGTGATCGATGCCACGAGAAGAACTTATCAATGCTCTCAAATTAGAGATGCCACAAGAAATAGTACTATGGAGGAGAGGCCAAGTGGAAATGCATGTGTTGACTATGTTCTCACAAAAAGACAAGTTGTTCGACCACATTGTTCTATTTGTGGGCTACAATATTGCTTCGATGAAGAGTTGCTACAAGGGTTCTTTGTTGATTTTGGGTTTATCTATGAGAGCTTTTGGCGAGGTGTCATCGGCAACGATGTAGGGTTCATCAAAGACAACAAGGAGTTCATGAATTACAACAAAAGTATAGACAAAGAAGGAAAGAAAAAGGTCGAGATATAATAAAGTGTTCAGGGTGCAAAATAATAATATAAACACAAGATTAATCTAATAGTTAAAAAATGTGGTGTAACATAAACCATCTATAAAGATGGTCTATAATAGGATGCGTCTAATGATATTTATGTTTTGAAAGGGATTGATCTTTTGCTATTCATTAGAGGACACACATGATATTTGGCTAAGTCCTCTCAAGAATTAAAGAGAAAAATACACTTGATGACTACAAAAATATGTGTTGGGCATTATAGGGGGGCAATCAAGTAGAATGGAGACGTGCTCTGATTGTCCACTTATCGAGAGGCTTCTTGTGTCTTTGGGAGGAAGGTAAATTCCAGCTTCTTCATTGTGTGGTGGGGAATGAGTTTCATTTTTTTCAAAGAAGGTGGAATAGAGATCCTTTTGTTTCATCAATATTATTAATGTGTACTCATCGTGTGTGTTAAATGAGAAAAGGATATTGTGAGGAGATTGAATTTAAAATGAAGGTGAGAGATGGAGTGTGGTACATCATAGGAGATTTTAATCCCATTCGGAGTAGTGATGAGAGGGTGGGGAAGCAGTGATGGTAGTCAATGATGATATAGAGAAATGATGGAGTTTAATGCTTTTATTGATCACATGGAGGTGGTCAAGTTACCTTCTGTGGGAAATAAGTTCACTTGGGTAAGGGCAAGAGGTGGTGCTATGAGTAGATTGGATAGGGCTTTGTTCCCTTTTGAATGGTAGAGCTTAGCTTAATTCCACTCAATATGCTCTAGTATCAATAGTGTTTTTACGACGGATGGCAATGACCACCTTTATGCACCATATTAACATGGCGGATGATGTGGCAGTCTATGGTGAACACCACAGTGGACTAAAAAAAATATTTATATAAAAAATTGGACAAAAACAAATATTTATTAAAAATAGCATAATGACAAACTAAAATTCATAATTAGATGATTTTCTTTCACATAAAAGTCATAAACATAAATTCATAATTAATATAAAAAACACCAACGAAAGGGTAAATAGTAAGCAACCACTAAAAAAGAGTCAATATTAAAGACACAATATAAAATTATAAAACTAATTATAATCATTCTCATCTTCATCCCCCTCCTCTAAGCCAACATAATAAATCTCCACAGGGTGAAAATCCTTCAACTTCTTCTTTTGACAAATCTGCCTCTAATCCCTCTCCTCACTATTACTATCTTCCAATGCTTCCTTAACTTGAACCATTTTTCCCTTCCTAGTTGAAGAAGGTCCTCATTTTCCTATTTTAGAAGCTCTTTGAGATGTTCCATCTTGCCCTTCTCCACTTGCATGTTGCTTCCTTAAACACCTACTATATCTAGGCTTGCCAAGATTCGAAGCACTATAGACATGTGTCTCCAATTAAGGTTATCATATTCCTCCTCCAAAACCTTATCTTCACCATCACCATCCCCATCTATCTCACCAAGTAGCCACTCATTACATTCATCAATTCATTGAGTCTAATTGGATCAATTTCATCCCTAAGGTTGTATCTTTGGTGGAGTGCTTGATTATACTTGACAGAGACCAAGTCATGCAATCTTTTATGTTCAAGCTTATTCCTTCTCTTAATATGAATATGAGATAAATGCTTAAGGAATAATTATAAGTTGGATATGGAATTGATTATTGACTTTAAGAAGCAAATTAAGTACTTGCTCAAAGACAAGTTCTTTTTATCATAAAGCTCCCCTATGTTTTCTTACAACAACTTCTCATCCTGGTTCTTTAAAGCTGTAGATTGGGGTTGCGTATAGAGATCCATGGGTACCTTCCTATTATCCCTCTTCCCAGACTTCCCCTTAGCACAAATAAGAGGTAGCCCAATTGCCCTAACTTCTAACTCTATAAACCCTTCTCCAAAGCTTCTTGATCTTGAATCGCAACTTGGCATAATGTTTCCCTATGTTTCTTCTTACTATTTTCAGTTTCCATTATCTCATCTAAAACTTCTTTTGTGTATACTAAGCAAGGTGCAACATTCCCTAACTTTCCAATCAAATGATGTTTTCCCCTTGTAATTCCACCTTTCATAATATTGAGGCAATAGTTATAATATATTTCATTTGTGTCATTTTCTCTAATAGCCATGCAATATTCCTAACCAATGTTTGTCCTTTTACTAGAAGGGTTTGAAGAAGTAGAGCATATCACTGTCCTTAACATTATCATATAACTGAAAGCAATTGGGATAAGGTTTTATAAGAAAACCTTAAGACGACAAATATTAATTTTGTAAAGCAGAATTAAAACTCTCAAATTTAAAAAATAGAATAGAGGGATTTCATAATAAAGTATAAAAAGAGACAAAATCAATTTAGACAAAAAAAAAAACGAGAATAGAGAGGTCAACAGAGCAGAGGGTTGTTGAAGCAAAAGGGCGTCAAAGTAGAGGGTTGCCAGCCAAAGTAGGATGTTGAAGAGAAAGGGTCGCCAGAGCAAAGGGGTCGTCGTATAGGTTGTCAGCCAAAGTAGGATGCCGAAGAGAAAAGGGTCGCTAGAGTAAAGGGGTCGTCGTATGGGTTCCCACAAGGTCGCAGCTAGGGTTCGCGTGAGTGACTGTGAGAAGAAGATTGAGTGAGTGAGTATGAGAAAAGGGGCTCATCTGAGGTTAATTATGTTTTTAAGTTGGGTTGTTTTTCGGGTCGACTTATTTTGGATAGCCCAAGCCCAAAATTAAAAGAAAAAACTGGAAGAACCCACCATGAGCACCGTGAACTACCATGATGTTACGACCATGGCGGGAGCTATATCCCAAATGGCGAACGTTGCTATTTTTCCCGAAGTGGCGCTTAACGAATGGTAGAGACCTCCATTATACCTTTGTATAACTGTAACGCCCTGAAATTTCGGTAATTGAAAATATATGTTTGATGTATGTTCTTGTTTTATGTAATTAATTTATTAATTTATATTAGTTGAATTATTGTGTAAATTATCCTTGGGAACTTGCTTTGTGTGGATGTTAAGTTTTGTGGAGTTGTTTGAGCTGCATTGAAAAATAGTGATTCCGAGTTTGACCCAAAATCATTTTTGGTAAAATCAAAATTCTAGATTGGTTAACCATTGGATCACCTTCAAATATCAAAGGTAGGTTCCTAACCTACGTATTCAAAGTTTGACCATTGGGATTTGCGAAATAACATGTTAAGACATGAAATTTCAGGTCTTCTTCTTCTCCAACAGCCACCCAACCCCTCCCTATCCTCCTCCACCACCCACAACCACCGGTGACCGCCACGAGCCACCGTTTCTTGCCATTGAACCACTGCACAGAGAGGAACACTTTGATCAGAATAGAATCTTCAAAACTCAACTCGAGGTTTCGATAGAGAATGGAGCCTCCAATCCTCCCTTTTGCAGTTTCTTCTAGGTAACCGTGTTTTTTATGCCTTCTCCTAGCCAGTTTGAAGCCTCTCTTGGTATCTCTTGTGATTTGGGTACCGTTATTGGGTGTTAAGACATTGTAAAAGTTTTCTTTTTATAATATTGATGTCATTTTGTGACCTTGGTTGAGCCCCGGTCACATTGGTGTGATCGGAATTTCAAAATGATGGCATTTTGATGTGGACTCCCAAAATATCATTTTAGCCCCTTTTTAAATTTGAGCGGGTATTTGACTCTGAATTTTAATGTTAACCTTGTCTTTGATATTCATACTAAATTATCTTCAATTTGGTATATAAAGCTCTGCATTTGGGCCAAAGCACATGAACTTCAGAAATCTCAAAACGACCCTACTAGGAGCTAACAGAGGGAGATAGATAGTTAAGAGGAGTTTATTGTTTGGTTTTAGTTTTTGATACCATAGTTGGGGGTCAGGGAACCCAATTATGTAGATGTATGTTTATCCTTATTGTGTGCTGATTTTCAAGTAAAATCGTGTTTTTAACTAATGGGATGCGATGAATTTGTTATTGATTGATAAAACTGTGAATGATATTGTTGTTGTTGTAATGATTGAATTTTTGGAAAAAGTCTTAATTATAGAGGAGACTCTGCCCAATATTTTATAATATGTTATCCTATTTAATTCTTTATTAAATTTTTAAATGGACATAAGAGTTTGTTTTCCATATTATAGTTCTCCTCTTTAATTTAGAATTTTCTTAAAATATCAATCTCGTGGTAATATAGATTATGAATGAATGAGGTTTGTGATGTTGATGATGATATTGAAATGAGATTATGTTGATGATGATTATATTAATATTAGATGATATTGATGTTTATGATGCTGATGTTGAAATGAAATGATGTGGATGTTGTTGATGACATTGAAATGAAATCATCTTGACGTTGTTGATCATATTGAGATTGAGGTGATATTGATGTTGATGATGACATAGATGAGAGATGAGGTTGATGTTGATGATGTCATCGTAATGGATGTACGTTGTACATGTGAGGTGCAATGACCTGTTGGATATCCTTGCGAGTAAGAGTTGGTCCCTACCCACGGTCAGTGCATTAATGAACCCATATTGGTATGTTGTGTATGTACATGGGGGTGCATGACTTATTGGATATCCTTGCGAGGAAGGGTTGGTCCCTATCCACAGCCAGTGCATTGATGGTGTCCATGTTTCATACTTCATAATTTCATGGATGGAAATAGAATGAAGGCAGTGTGTACCTATAATTTTTTATTGGCTAAAAATGCGGGTACTAAGGGGCATGTCACTCGGTTTGGAATTGCCTTGCTCCTCTGGATGATCACTATGGGGGGAATGGCTAGTGCACGACAGAGTGATCTCGATAAACAACCGAATCATTTCCTGATAGAGGCTATTTCCATGAGAATTGTTGGATTCTGTTGATCTTGAACTTGCATGTGAATTCTTCCGTTGGTATGCAAGGGTTATTGATATGAATTTTGTAAAAGTCATGTGATAAAAAGTAGGATAGGGGAAATACTACAACAAACATTTCTTTGTTCACATGCCGGTGAAAGACAACAAGGACATGTGAATGAAAATAACAAGAAGCGGGTATCTAGAAACAAAAACGGTGTGAATGTAAGGCTTTCTTGACTTCCCATTTTAACAAATACACCGAGCGCTGGTATATTTCGAATCATAATTTTGAGCACAATCATAATTTATTAAATGGATGTTATACTGGGATGCTAGCAGTACATAGAAAATGAGTGATGTTGATGTATTGCAAATTGAAAATTTTTGCACGGTTGGTGTAAGACCCATTCATATGTATGGTTTGTTTGGAAATAGTGTTGGTGGTTATGAAAAGGTCAAATTTGTGTCAAAAGACATCTATAATGAAGTAGCTAGACAGAGGCAGATCCATTCATCAAATGTTAATGGTGCATTTAATTTTTCAAGGGTTTAGGGGCCAAAGATCCATTATTTTTTGTGTCATACATAATTAATGATAGTATGCGTTTGCAGAACCTATTTTGGGCAAATGATAAGAGCCAAATGAATTACTCGGTATTTGGAGATATTTTAGCATTTGAGGCGACATACAAAAAGACCAAGTACCTTTGTCCTTTGGTGATTTTCTTTGGTGTGAACCATAAACAAACAATTGTTTTTGTTGGTACTCTTATGACTGGTGAGAACGAAGAAACATATATTTGGTCGTTGGAGCAATTCAATGATGCAATGAAAGGTAAAGTGCCATGCTCTATAATAACAGATGGGTGATGTTGCTATGAAGAATGTGATTAAAAAAGTATACCCCGGTGTCTTCTTCCATAGGTTACATGCTTGGCACCTTTTGCGTAATGTTGTTAGCAATGTTCATCCTCGTGATTTTTTGCCAAATCTGAAAAGGTTAATGCTTGGTGACCTAGAGGTTGTTCAATTTGAAAAAAAAAAAAAGTGGAATGAAATGTATTGTGAAGTTTGGTTTAGAAGGTAACAAATGGATTAAAGAGTTGTATGAAAAGAAGAAGATGTGGTCCTCTGCCTATATTCGTGGAAATTACTTTGTTGGTATAAGAACTACCTCACAATGTGAATCATTCCATAGCCATGTTGCGAGGTATGTGGACACTAGGATCAATTTAACTTGACTACTTTTTCACTTTGCACTTTGTGATCATGTTTTCATGGAATGTTTGTTACCTTGATCTCATTCTTCCATCTTTTATCTTTCTCACTTTTGTGCATTGTTAGGATCCACTGAAAAATTTGTGTGCCTTGTTCGTACCTTTCTTTTAGTTTTTGGTTTACTTTAGTTTGAATTTTTCTTTTAGTCTTTCTTTTAGTTTTGCCCAGGAGTGCAAATGTTTAAGTGTGGGGTATTTTGATTGGGCGTTCTTAGTTAAATATTTTTCTATTCTTCTTAGCTTATTTAACTTCTCTTGGACTTTTATTTTCTCATTCTAATTCAGTTTTTTGTTTTAGGCAAGCAAGTGGGCTTAATTGCTAATTGTTGCTTATTTTCGGATTTTATGCTCACTTGACCTATCTTCCTTGTGTAGGACCTAAAGAATTCTATAGAACTCCAAATGGAGCATATGAGTAGTCCTTGGAAAGATAAGGAAAATATCTACAAGTTTGTCAGAGATATATAAAGGCCAATTCTATCATTTGGAGGGTCATTTTAGGCTTGAAAGTCAGAACCACTGCACTTGAATTTTGGGCTGTGAGTTGAATTTTTATTGGTGTAATTAACATAATTAATTAGTTTAGATGGGCCTGCTCATGGTCCATTCTTTCCTTCTGACTTAGTCACTATATGCTAGTGGAATTAGTTAGTGAAAAAAAACACATTACATTTTAGCACAAACAAATTTTACATTACACTTTAAAAATTTCTAGAATTAAAACATTTTCTCTCATTGTTCTTCATCTTGTTCTTCTTCTTGTTCTTCATTTTCATTTTCTGTTCTTCCATTTTCGTGCACTAATTTCGTGGGTCTTCCATTGATGATGATCATGGAAGGCTAAACAATCAATCAATCGAAGGACCCAGTCAAAGCAAAAGGAAATTTAAGTTATAGTTTAGTATTTCAAATTATGTGTGAATGTTCACTTTCTTTTTCAATCATCTATTCAGTTTTCATGATTATGAATATGTTTAGGATTTAAAACGGATTAGGTTATGGATTCATTTCCTAATTTCGAATTTCAATCGCAGATTAATTGAATGATATTTCAATTAGGTTGTGATTTCAATTAATTTAATAGTTACTTCGATTGAACTGCTTCTAATGAATAAATCAATACTTACAATATCTTAAAGACCAATATATTATTTTAATTTCCCCGAAGTATAATGTTTTGCCACATTAGTATAAAATATATAATACTAATAAATGAGGAGTGTAAATTGAATAAAAATAAAATAAAAATATATATAGAATTTAAGTATTTTATGTATGGTTCAATGATAGGTAAATGATGATACAATATTTTGACTTAGTATAAAATAATATATTAAGTAAATATGATGTAAAAAATATTCTTTAGGTGATTTAAGATGCTAATTATGTTATTAAGCATTTTGGAAAAATATTTTTTTCTTAGATAATTCATAGTTAATTTTTAAAATGGATTAAACTTTACATTTTTTTTATTGTTTTTGTCTAATGCGAGTCAGCCCATTAAACCAGTGAGCTATGCAGGAAGGGGCAGGCTTCTAAAATTAATCCTATTTGAAATATGAACTTCATGGAACCAGTTTTGTGATTTATAAACTTCATAGACGAACTTACTTACATGTTCAACTCTCATTCCAAGGACTCTAAGAGTAATATACATGTAGTCACTTATTTATTATGATTTTCTAAATACTATTATGCTCCATAGTCCATAGGAATGATTTCTTTGTTCATATCATCTTTTCATTGTTCAATCGATTCAATTGTCCTATTCAGTTTCTACTTGGAGGATTGAATTAATTTGGTTGAATTGTATATGTATTGTAGAATTAGCGGCCAAGGAAAGTAATGAGTGCATGGCGCATAGATGGGATAGTGTACTTTTAGGAAGGATGGAGTGAACATGAGTGCAACTACATAATGCATAACATAGATAAAGTGGGGAAAAAATTAATATAATGTTTTTTAATAAAAAAATTATAAATTTGGGACTGTTTTGAAACAATTTATGCTTATGGGTAGTCAGATACGTTCAAATTAGGCGTGACTGAACACACCTAATTTGAGTGTGTTACCCCTACATCACGCCTAAATTAGGCGTGTTACCCTCGTTGCGACACGTGCCCTCCCATTACGACACGTGTCACACATGCATGCATTGGTGGTGATATTGATTTTATAAACTTCAAATAGTCATAACTTTTGATAGAAATATCCGATTGAGGCGTACGATATGTCAAAACGCTCAAAATTCAGAGAGGAAGTTTTGGGCACCAATGCATGCATGTGTGACACATGTTGCAACATGGGAGAACACACCTAATTTGGGCATGACACAGGAGGTAACACACCCAAATTAAGCGTGTTCAGTCACGCCCAATTTGGACGTGTCTGACTATCCCATAAGCGTAAATAGTTTCAAAACAGTCCCAAATTTATAATTTTTTACTAAAAAAACATTATATTAATTTTTTTCCTAGATAAAGTAGATAAAGTTTGAAGTTAAAGTCTTCATCATGGGTTCTTACCTATGCCAATTAATAAGGAGTTAGCTCATTATCAATGAGCAGGGGGAAATTAAATAATTAATGTGTTTTGTTATCTTTTGCTCTCTGGAAGGTATTAATCCTTCCAGTTAATTATGGTTATGGTTTGTTAAAATAAGTTTATTATATTAGTATAAGTCCTAGAGGCAAATATTTTATTTCATCATACTTGTGTATATGGTATCTTGCTTTTATTTAATGATGATTACTAGATATTTTATTTAGGTTCAAATATGTTTTTGTTTCTAAAATATATTTATATTTTGTTTTTTTTCACTAAAATAATACTTTGCTTGACTTTTGGTCTTTGAAAAAAATCGTTATTTGTAATAGAAGTGTCATGTTAATAGTATATTTGGCGTGTCACGTTAACATTTATGTCACGTGAACAATCAGTTGACATATCATGTTAACATAAATGTCACATCAATATATAATATATTAGAGTGGTTAACACATATGTTTGGTAATTTATTAGAGAGATAAGTGATAATAAGAAAATATGGATAAAGATGAAGTCCTAAGATAATAACAATAGTAGTATTAATGATGGAAAGGTTTATATCTAACCATAGATATGAAAAATTTACTTTGGATCTGTAAGCATTAATCTATAATTTCATGTTCAATAACAATCATAACAAGAACATGAAAAAGATATTGAGAATTCATGAGTTTTACATAAACATACCTTTGTCCATAATTGCAGAAGATCTTTAATGATAGAATACTTTCAGTAACTTCCATAACTTCTAATAACTCCCATACCAATAATACCTTTTTACCTTTTTCTCATTTAATCAAAATAACACTACTTTTATACATGAGACACATAATATTTTACATTTTCCCACTTGGCTCATGTCAAATGTCCCTTCATGATTTAATTAAAATTCATCATAATGCGCATATATAGGGTTAAAGGTTCCATACATTGGCCTCATCATACATCATGATCAGAAATAAAAACCAATACGAGTCATGGCGGTTCTATGCTATCAAATCGGCATACTCTTCTTCCTGATATGATACTTTAATGGAAGTTTACATCATAATGTCCCACAACAATACTATTATGTCTTCATTAAGGACAAATCCTGTTTTCTCAAAATAATCATTTATACATGCATGTATACATAAATTTGAAAAACAGGATTATTTTCAGAAACTTAAACATCATTGAATTCAGAGTGACAATAGTCAATAATTTCAATAATGATCAACATTCATTAGCTGACATAATGCCCATACTACATACATGACCAGTAAACATCTTGGGTGGTAATCCCTTCGTCAAGGGATCAACTATCATAAGATCAGTGTTAACATGCTCTATAGACACTCTATGTTTCTGAACCTCTTCTTTAACAGCAAAGTATTTCAATTCCATATGTTTAGCACCTTTGGAATACTTGTCATTTTTTGAAAAGAAGACTACTGCGGAATTATCACAATAAATTTTCAGCGGCTTATCAATAATGTCGACCAATTCAGGCCCTGAAATAAAGTTCCGCAGCCATTTAGTCTGAACCATGGCCTCAAAGCATGTCACAAATTCAGCTTTCATAGTGGATGCAGCAGTTACAGACTGCTTCACACTTTTTCATGATATAGAGGTTACTAGACCTCCTATAAGTAAGCATGTGACCTTTAATGCCTTGCAAATATCTCAGAACTTTCTTTGCAGCTTTCCAATGATTCATACCAGGATTACTCCGGTATCTTTTCAACATTCTAACTGCAAAGCTAATATCTAGTCTCATACCAATCTGAGCATACATTAGGCTCCCAACAAATGATGCATATGGAATTGTTTCCATTTTCTTTCATTCCAATTCATTCTTAGGACATTGCATGAGACTAAACTTGTCTCCTTTCTGAATTGGAACTGGAAACAATGTGTAGTTTTACATTCTGAATCTCTCTAAAACTTTATTAATATATGCTTTCTGAGACAAACCCAACAATCCTTGTGATCTATCACGGAATATTTCTATCCCAATCACATAGAATGTCTCACCCATATCTTTCATTTCAAAGTTACTAGAGAGAAACTTCTTAGTCTAATTTAAAAGACCAATATCGTTAACTGCAAGCAAAATATCATCAACATACAGAATCAGTAATATAAACTTGCTCTCACTAACCTTTAGATATATACATTGATCAACAATATTTTCTTTAAATCCAAAGGAAACAACAGTATCATTAAACTTAAGGTACTATTGTCTTGAAGCTTGTTTAAGTCTGTATATTGATTTCTTAAGTTTGCACATCATGTGCTCTTTACCACTTTCTATGAACCCCATTGGTTGGTCCATGTACACATATTCCTCTAAATTCCCATTTAGAAAGGCAGTTTTCACATCCATCTGGTGTACTCTAGATCATAATGAGCCACCAATGCCATAATGATTCTTAGAGAATCCTTTCTTGAAACTGGTGAAAAGGTTTCTTTATAGTTAATGCCATCTTTCTAAGTGAATCCCTTTGCAACTAGTCCAGCCTTATAATGTTTCAAGTTACCATGAGAGTCACGTTCAGTCTTAAAGACCCACTTACAACCAACTCTCTTACACCCTTCTGGTAACTCAACAAGATCCCAAACTTTATTCTGTTCCATGGATTTCAACTCATCTTTCATGGCATCTAACCACTTATCACCATTATCACTATTCATGGCTTATGAAAACGTAACTGGATCATCCTGAATACCCACGTCAAATTCAGATTCTTGTAGATATACCACATAATCATTAGAAATAGCAGATCTCCTTTCCCTTTGAGATCTTCTTAATGCTATTTGTCGTGGTTCTTCTACACCGGGTTCATTCAGTTCATTGGCAATAGTTTCATCATGAGTAATGGGATCATTCATTTGTTGTTCTTCATTATTATTAATCGGTTCAATAACATGAGGAACAACAACTTTACTAGAGTTACAAGTCAATGAAACTTGTATTCTCACTTCATGAATATCCACTTTACGTGGTATTTCACTCCCACTAACTTCACTATTCTCAATTAACCTAGCATTTCCAGATTCAATGATCCTCGTGGTATGATAAGGACAATAAAATTTATACCCTTTCGACTTTTCTGGATAACCAATGAAATAACCACTGATTGTCCTTGCATCCAGTTTCTTTTCTTGTGGATTGTAGTATCTAATTTCTGCCTGACAAAATCCCAAACATGTAGGTGTCTTAAACTAGGTTTTCTTCCAGTCCAAAGTTCAAAAGGAGTCTTTGGGACTGACTTACTAGGAACCCTGTTTGATACGTACATGGCAGTTTTTTAGAGCATAAGTCCACAATGAAACAGGTAAAGAAGAATTACTTAACATACTCCTAACCATATCCAACAAGGTCCTATTACGCCTTTCTGAAACACCATTTTGTTGTGGTGTACTGGGCATTGTGTATTGAGCACAAATACCTCGCTTTTCCAGGAATTTAGCAAATGGGCCCAGATGTTGTCCACATATAATCCATTACATAAGGTACCATTGCCAATCAAATGATTGTGCTAGTACAAACTAAAACTACCACTAGAAACATGAGTTGTACATCCAAAATCAATCCACCAAGTATTATACGGAACTTCAACAAGGTTTGATTCATAACATACATAAGCACAAGGCTTACCTTTCTTTTCAAACCAAGCCTTATGTTTTGGGCAATCCTTTGGGAAGTACCCAGCCTTACCACAGAAATTACATCTGTTTCCATTATGTTCCTTCTTGTGGATTTGAGAAGAGGAGGCCCGATTGATCTTTAATGGTCCTCTTCCCTTCTTCTCATGTTTCTTACCACTTTTCTTTTCAGCTTCTTTATGTTTGACATAATTGATGGAATGAATTCCCTGGTTCTTAATTCTGGTTTCCTCTTGAACTAACATACTGTGCAATTCATGCTCATTCCATTTATCTTTCATGGTATTATAGTTCATTTGGAAAAGACCATACTCAGACGGTATTGAGTTCAATATGAACTGCACCAGGAAATTCTCATCCACAGCCATTCCCAATGGTTTCAATTTTGCTGCAATATTTATCATTTCAATAACATGCTCATGCATAGTATGTGAACCATCAAATTTAATGGTGGTTAGCGTACTCATAAGTGTCCCAGCAAGAGACTTATCAGCAGTTTGGGAGAACTCTTCCACAAGTTTTATCATTTCTTAGCACTTTCAATTTGTGGAAGAGTTGACTTAATGTTGCTTGCAATACTCATTTGCATGTACATCAGACTCAACCTATTGGATCTTTCCCAATTCTTAAAATGGACCCTTTCATCTTTAGTGCTTGCATCAGTAATAGCATTAGGTTTCTCTTCTCTAAGAGTCAAATCCAAATCCATTACCCCAAGGTAAAATTCAATTTGCTCTTTCCATTCAGAGAAGTTGAGTCCATTGAAAATTGTAATAGTTGAGAAAAGCGAATGTGTAGCAACATATACTTTAAGATGTAACATTTTAACATTAATGCTTTGAGTCATACATGTCACATACTAACATACTAACTTCAATGCATATTAATGTTCACCTTTAGGGATCCATTAACATACAACATTCAACTATAATGATGCTAAAAAGATTTCACATAATTTGATAATGATGCATACCCCAACTAGAAATATTTGTCATCTTTGGATGTCCAAATAAAACCAGAAGTGTATCATCAATATCCATTCATGTTCATTTACTATAGAACAAGTAATCATCCTTTGGGTTGATCCTTAACTGTTCTATAATAATGAACTTCAATATACCACAACATAAACAGTAATTTTATATCATTCATAGCAACACAGTCATGGTAATTGAAACATAATCATAATGTTTTGAACTAATCAATTCATCAAGAATTTGGCCACTTTGGTGACTAACAAATTCACCATACTTAATTCCAAACTATAAACATTTCATAACTAATATGCAACGTTCAATTGTTCTCTAATTACCAAGAACTAACAATAAAGGTCTACAACTTTTATATATATTTATGCCACATAATGCGAATTCATGAAACCATAAATAATGGGTCTTGCAATAATTGAATTCAATAGTGGTATTCACAATACTTGCATAACATAAATATATCGTAGACTTGCATCAGATTTGATGAAAATACCATCACGAAAATCAAAACGATGAATTGAATTTTCAATACATATATAAAGTCACCACTATTTACGTCTTTATTCTTTCTTCAAAAGATTTCATACAACGTTAATGAAAGTATCAAAACTTAATTTCTCAAGAATTAAGAATTCATTCATAACCATACATGAAAAAACATGAATTCCCAAACATATGCTCTGATACCACATGTAAGCATTAATCTATAATTTCATGTTCAATAACAATCATAACAAGAACATGAAAAGGATCTTGAGAATTCATGAGTTTTACATAACCATACCTTTGTTCATAATTGTGGAAGATCTTTAATGATAGAATACTTTCAGTAACTTCCATAACTTCTAATAACTCCCATACCAATAATACCTTTTTACCTTTTTCTCATTAAATAAAATAACACTACTTTTATACATGAGACACATAATGTTTTACAGGATCCAGTGAGGACAAAGCCATGAGAATTAAATAAAAGGAATGTTTGGATAAAAGATTCTAACACATTTGTAAAACCTTTAGACCACTAACTGACACATAATATTTAATTTCTTTAAGTATATCCTTTTCAAGAAATAACTAAAGTTGCATGCCAATGGAGCTTGGAGCCACATATCCCACAACATAGCTTAGCTTTAGTTTATGTTTTTGGGTATATCTTCCACGTTTCATACGTACGATCCCTTTCGGGTGATGGATAAATTGTATTAGGCATTCACGATATTTTTTTTTATCAGCAATTAAAGATTATATAAAAGAAGGTACTTATCTAATCATTTGTTTAGCTTTTGCTTAAAGTTATTTTTATGTTAATTTTAAAATTTTCAAATTCTTGGATCGAAAACAAGTGATTCTCAAAGTGACCATGAAATATGTAGTCCTTTGACTTGAGGTAAATTCTTTTCCAACATTCCGAGTTGTATATTTCAAAAAATATATTTAAGCACTAAATTTGATTTTCGGTATTTATTTTTGATTTTTTTGCAAGTGAACTATGCTACATTTAGTCTTTGCAATTAGGCATGACGTTAGGACACATGCAATTTAATTTCAACGTTTTTAGCATCGTTGGTCTAAGACCCTTGAGGGTGTTAGCTAGGGAAGACTGGTGGAAGATATTTAGGATAAGTTGTATTGGGTTATTCATGCTTATTCAAAAATTGATTAATTAAATAAAAGAGTATCCCAAAATTCATAGAATATTTCATTGTCTATCACTACTACAGGCGACACATATGATGACGGTTCTAAGCCACATACGACGACGGTTCTAGAACCATCATTCTTGCGGGTGTCGTTGTAAGTTAGCACTTTCGACGACGGTTGTCAAAACCATCTTTGTAATTTTTTTTTGAAATAGATACAAAGACGGTTGTTACCAAAACCGTCTTTGTAGGGGAGCATTCAAAGATGGTTTTATGAAGAACCGTCTTTGTTTCCATAATATTAAATTTTTTATTAAAAAATACGATAAGAAGACGGTTATTACAAAAACCGTCTTTGTTTGTGAACTTAAGAAGACGGTTTATACAATAATCGTCTTTGTTTCTTTACATTGTTTTTTTTTTTATTGTGAACGAAGATAAGAAGACGGTTACCCCAAAAACCATCTTTGTAGGGGAGCATTCAAAGACGATTTTATGGAGAACCGTCTTTGTTTCCATAATATTAAATATTTTTTATTAAAAAAAATAATAAGAAGACGGTTACTCAAAAACCGTCTGTGTAAGGGAGCATTCAAAGACAGTTTTAGGTAGAACCATCTTTGTTTCCGTCTTTTTAAATTTTTTTATTTAAAAATTAAGTTAAGAAGACGGTTATTCCAGAAACCGTCTTTGTAGGTTGGCATACAAAGATGATTTTTAGGAGAACCGTCTTTGTTTCCATATTTTGTTTTTTTAAAAGGAATCTACGAAAATTGAAATTGATATTTATAATTACTACCAAATGAATTTAATAAATACACCACATTGTCAGAATTTCATTCTATAAAAAATAAATAAAAAAACAAATTGAAGAGTTTAAAACCACTAATCAACTAATGCATATAATACAACTCATTCAACATAAACAAAGACTAATGTAATCATATAACAACAATGTTAAATAAGGCATGTTGTTATGGTAGGAAAATATAATCCAGCTGAAATGTTCAGCTATGAAATGTTCTGCTGAAATCATATATTACAACAAAATTTATTGGAAAAAGGTATTTACAAAAAGTAAAAGTTGTATAATTATAAGATTAAGATTGCCAAATTAGAAAGTAACATAGAAGATATGCCTTTACTTTTTTTGCACCCATCCAAATTTGGATATGTAACATAGAAGATATTATCAAGGAGTTCCTACAGCCATGTAAAAAATAAGCATATGTAAAACATGTCATTTCCAGCCTTGTTGAAAACAAGGGGTGAAAAGCCAAAAAAGGTAATATGATCATGAAAGACAGATTTCAAGACTTACTGGACCCAGACCATGAACTCCTTGATAATAGTCACTGCCAAGAAGCAAGGAAATAGCAATCTGCAGATCACAAGTACCTTGGTTACTAATTTTCACCATAAAGGAACACAATAACCTTGATTTAACATATATATATATATATATATACACACACAATTGGAACACATATTGAATAAAACATAAATGTCACTAATTTCATTATTACTTATATGGTAGAAAATAAGATCATATATATTATCAGTCACATGGCAAAAATTCATGGCTGACACAACAAAAGGATTCAGAGAGGAAGTTATGCCAAACAAACGTCTACCATTGCTATTGTTTCCTCAGCCGCTTTATAATCAAATTTGCTTACCGACCCCTGTGAAGTTGTTATCTTTGAGCTTTTTCTTCAGATTAGAGGCTTCAGCATCTATTCTGCAGTCAGAAAGCAAAACAATATGTTTAGTAGGTAGCAACGCAGTTTTCTCACATTATATTATGCAGCAAACATGGATCTTCTGATAAATGAAACATTTCAAAAGTTTTATAATAACTCATGCAAATTAAAAATATTTTAACTTGATCCAAAAGCAACAATGAATCCTGCTGCCTAATATTACACAATAGACATTCAATAAGACATAGAAAAAAATGTTTTAAAAGGTAGATAACTTTTCAAATTAAGTTATATAATATATATAAAAAAATCATATTAACCACTTATCAATCTAACTCATGTCTTCATTCACTGTAAGATTGCTTCTTCAGTTTGGATTGAATCTTGATTTTGCCTTGGTTGTCCTAGATTCGATTGTGGGTAACATCTGGCTTCACTCGGATCTAGGCAGATCGTATGCAGAGAGCCAAATTTGGCAAATCATTTACTGCGCTGTTATCTTTAGGATTTAGAATTAATATATATATATATTTTATTTATTTATATATTTTAAATATTCAATTAATTTTTTTTCTATCTTATCATAAATTTTATAATATTTATTATTATTTTTTCTTTTTCAATTCTCTAAGTATAAGTATAAGATAATATCATGAGTGTGAAAGAAATAAGTGTATCTTCACTGAACATTCAGTTGATCCGAAGTCTATGGTGCAGGACATTAACTTATTAACTTTTTGGTTAAGAAAAGACAATGTTGAAGTAAAGGAAGAAAAGGTTAGTTACTTAGTTTCTCTTGATACTTGCTCTGATGACACTTGAGAGAGACTTCTATGTACTGTTCCGTTATAGGATGTTTTTTTATTAGCTTCTTTCCTTTCATATATAGGGAACTTATCAAGTGAGAGTATGAGAGGTCAAAGGAGCAAATCCTAACCGTATAATTCAAATGGATACTAACTAAAACAATCCCTAATCATCATTTTTTGCTTCTTAATAACTTTTAACTTTTTATGCCTAGATTTGGGTTGTATATTTTCTGCCTAGACTTCTCCACCAATCTCTAAATTAACAATAATTAAATATCAAGAACAAAAGCAGAATTAATGACATACGTTTGATCTTTGCAAGGGAGTTCGCTATGCCCAGTCATCTTAAATTCTTGATTAGATGTGCTCGATTTAATCCTCAGGTTTGTTAATGTCCTCTTCGCCTGTTCAAGAAAATAAATAAAAGGAGAATTAATTAACTGAACACTCATGTAATAGAATGCTATTTAAAGTAGTTAAATCGTGTTTGGCGGCGTCAACTACTTATCATTTATTGTGTCAAATAAAGATATAAGTATTCAAATTGTTTTGCATGACTATTATTTTTGTGAAATTAAAAAAAAAGCTTCAAATGGTTTTGTACAAAAAAAAGAAGAAGAAAGGCTGGATTAAAGTACTTTCTGTGCTGCCATGCTTAAGAATTTATTAGTAAAAACAATAGTTAAATTCAAAATAGTTCCCTGATAAAATATAGCAACAAATAAAATCATATACAAATTAAAGATGATAAATCTATGCTTTTGAGTATAAGCATCAATTTTTTGGGTATAAGCACTAATAACTACTTCAAAAGCCAACATGGCAAGGTGATTTATTTTGAACTTCTCTAGAAAAAGCAACTCACCTCTCTAGAAATATGCAGATTTAGATCTTAACCAAAGCAACTTTAGGTTTGAATAATATTTATATGGCTAATCCACTGGACACCCTATGACTAGTCTATTTCACATGCATTACATACTATCTATGAGGAGACTGTTTCTGCAAGTTTGAATTAGAAACATAAGTAATGGCCTAGAGGTTTCTCTACTAATTTGAGATGATGCTGGCTAGGCTATTATCTGCAGATTTAAACCCAAAGTTGGCCCCAAGCACCACAATGATAAGAACCTCATACATTCGTTTGCCCCAATTTGGCTTATTTTGAGTTTCAGAGTTTACATCAAGCAATGCTTGTTCATTCCCCGGATGCAAGATACTTTTTAAAAAATTTCAAGAAAAGAGTTAAATGAGGACACATGCACCATTGAAAAGAACAAACCTGTAAATGGTTTTTAACATTCTGTGTTGCAAGTCCCGGCACATTCCTAAGACGGTGTCTATGATTTGAAGGAGCTTCTCCTAAGAAAGATAGCAAGTGTTACTCTTATAGTTGGAAGTAACAGCAGAAATAAATAAACAATAAACTTTAGTCCAAACTTACCACTGGTTCCTGCAAATTTCACACCTCCTAAGAACTTCGTACTTGACTCACCAATCCAGCTAAGCCTTTTCCTTTTTGGCAATAACAACAACAATTATTGGCAATAACACTCTCTGTCCATTATGATAGTGGAAGATCACTAGGTAAAGTCAACATCAGCAATAACAGCAACAAAAACCTTTTCCTACCAAGTGTGGTTGGTTAAATGAACAGGTAAATTAAGCAACCAAAAGAAAAAGGTTATGTTGAAACATTAAGTTGCTAAGTACTAGTACAATCTTTTAGGGGTTTGTATAAGAGATCGAACATCACCTTTATTGGTCCAAGTAAACCATGTAAACTTCCAAGAAGAAATCTCATGCTAACAGCCATCCAAAGATTCATGCTAAGACCAATGTTATGAGGAAGAAGAAACATATTGTATAAGTATAGCATGAAAGAATGCATTAACCTCAGTGAAACGTATACTTACACAGTGATAATCCCTATAATTATAACAGGTTTTCTACCATAGCTTAGGAGTGAGAATCAATATTAAACACTTAGTCATTCAGAGTCCATGAACCACCCTCTTATGCATGCTATATTATTGTAGCAGAGAAGTTCCTTAATGTTTTCCTTATGAAACATAGATTTCAGAGCGTGACGAAAAGGATGAAAGAATTATGGCATTCATTGTTTAACCACCTATTTGCTAGAGAGAAAATTCAGTTTACATAAAAGTAACATAGAATAACAGAATGAAGCCAATTAAAAAGGACATTAAGGAGTTCAATGCAAGAAACTAAAGCATGCAAGTGAAGCAAGGAATAACTATATGAACAAGAGAAAGCTTTATGGAATAGAAAGCAAAGATGTAGAGTCATATATATAGTACAGGTCTGAGGTTTAGGTGGTAGGCATTTTTTTTCTCTAACTAGGGACTAAGGAATATGCAAGAGGATTGGAATAACGTGTACATGTAGACCCTATTGTTGACCCCTCAAGGGCCAGAGTCATTATATATTAGAACCAATTTCTTATTACAATGGAGAAAGGCCTAACTTTGTCATTGTAGCTTTTTTGGATGATCCATGCACTAGCAGCTTAACTCAAGGCTCGGAGGTAAACCACACACACCCAAGGTGGCCATATGCACATATACCTTGTGTAACTCATCCTTTGTATCAGCTGGATAGAATTTACAATCCTCAGGAAATTTTGAGCCAAGACTAGATGTGCACATCTTCTTTAGTTCATTTCTTTGTTTAAGCTCAGTAGGTAGATCCTGAATGCATAAAACGAAAATTCCACATAAATATCTAAAACTCAATTTCTTCGTGAAATGATAGCAAGCTCATGGGAATTATTAGTTCACCAATTAAAAAAAAAAGTAGGATCCATCATTTGGATAACTTCCATAGTTCCACTGTATAGCAAAAGGTAACTTACCACTCCAAATATGTAAATATCCTATTACACCATCCTGGTGAATACACAAAATCATTTTTAATCCTGACAAAGCAAAATTGCAGTAATATTCTATGACATCTTCGTTTTATACTAAGCTCATAGGCTTGAAAAATTCACTGCTACTTCTATACGCATCTATGACATATATAGTCAATATTTATTATATACATATATATATATATATTATATTTAATTAAATAAATTATCAATGAAATAGTAAGAAGTTCTAAACTCATTGTCATCCAGATTAATGATTGGAAGAAATTCTAGAGTATGAAACGTACGAAGTAGCAAAAAACCATCAGTCAATCCACCAATAAAAATGACTTGACGCTTGAAATCACCAATCTTAAATGCAACCTGCAAATAAAATAAAAATATCTATTACAAGCCACTACACAAAAATCAGAAAAAAGGAGGAATTGAAAAGTAACGAGACAATGATAGAGACTGAACTATGGCATCTCAGGAACCAGAATAACAAAGAAATAACACAATAGAGGAAAAAGCATGAAGACATTAACGCTTACAAAGCACACTAACTTAATAATTATTACTTATTTTTTTGGTTTGTTTCAAAAATCAGAGATGTTGAAGGTCGAATACAATAGAGAAAAGTAGGTGTAATATTTTACTGATTTAAAATCAAAATCATCCACGATTAAATCAGATTTAATTTAAAAAAAAACAATAAGATAACGGACCTGAATAGGATTGGGACTGTACGTGAAAAGAACCCCTCAGAACTGATTTTGCGGGCGACAGGGCCGATGGTGTCGGAGGAGGGTGCAGCAACGGAGTTATTGTGGGGGAAGGACAAGGTAATTGCTGATGATGTTGGTTTTGTTGTGGGGGTTCGTTGAGGCAAAGGGTTTGAATGTCTTTGAAGGAAGAACAAGAGAATGTGGAAGAGGGTGATGAAGACGCGCTGTGAAGATGATGGTGCCGATTTCATTGCTGGTTTTCTCACCCTCTTGTTGTTGTGGCTTCTTAGTCTCTACTGAAGCCATTAGGGTTAAAAAGAGGGGAAGACGAATGGGAGAAGGGAGAACATTTTTTATTTTTATTTCAAAGACAGGTTTAAAAGAACCGCGGAATATTTGGTTTCTCTGGTTTCAAAGTCGATTTTATGATGAAAACCGTCATAAAACACTTGGTTTTTAAGTTAGAAGGATCACATTATTTACAAAATTGCCACCGCGTCATATTCTAAGACGATTTTTTGGGAACTGTCTTAGATACAGTGTCGTAAAAAACTACTTTTTTAGTAGTGTATGTATCATTTCATTTGATCTTTTAGGTTCAAATGTTGCCTCTATGGTTATGTGAGGATGTCCTTAAGCCTATATGCGATGTATAGACTTATGCAACTACGATATATTTGCTTGTTTGAACATCATTTCAGTTAGATGGAATAGTTAATTCTACAATTAATATGTATTTTACCTACCTATTGAAAAATATTTCCCAATCAATACGCAAAAGAAAGTTTAACGGTATATCCTTCTCATAAGCAAATTATCCGTAACACTTTTAATCAACATTGCTCATAATGTTTTACAAATATTCTCACCAAGGTAAGGAAGGCCTGGAAGAAACTTATTTATATTAGTGGATGAGACTTGAGTTGGTATATATAGTTAGCATTTGGATTAGTTTGTTTAAACTCAAAATAAATATTTTTTTAAGAAATAAATAAGATTTGCTTTTTAAAATATATATAAAAAAAATATTTTTAAGCAAAAAAAAAAAAGTTTAGATAAACGTACTCAAAGCATAAAAAAAATGTTTATTTTATTAAAATATAGTTATTTTAATAAATAAATTTAAATAAACCGATCCATTACGTAATGTATGAGACCTAGGTGGGAACTAGCTTAGAACGAATAACATATTTCAAGTTCAGCCAGCTGAAGGCATGGTTGCCCCTTGCACACGTGCATTAATGTATTATTTGATACTTTTTTGCAATCATGGCCTTCGCTCTTACATTTAGGGCCTGTTTAGATGTTAGCTTTTCTAGAAACATTTTTAGAAGAGAAAAATAAGGAGAAATAAATGAAATGAGCTTTTCCATAAGTAAAAATAAGCTCTTCATTAGTTAATTTGTAAATGTCATCTCATCTTTTAGAGAAGCTACAATGGTGAGCTTCTACAAATTAACTAATAAAGAGCTTAATTTTACTTATAGAGAAGTTCATTTCATCTTTTTCTCTTATTTTCTTCTTCTAGAAGTACTTCTAGAGAAGCTTACCCAAACAGACCCTTAAAAGAATTACAATGTTTGACTGATTTACTTATTAGCATTCTTTCGGAGAAAGGAATCTTTTTCTTTTGAAATTCTGTTGAAAAAAACCTCGTATATAATACTGCAAAACAATTCCGTTCCTATATATCATCACATATACACATATATATATATATATATATATATATAGTTCAGAAAAAAAAAAGTGCTAACTAATTGAAAAAAAAAAAGTGCTAACTAATTGAACAACAAATCGAGTCAAGAAAACAAGTTTAGTATAGTAGCATGCCCAGCACATTGTACACCTTGAGAGACATTCTTTACCTAAAAAACTAACGTGATATGACGTTCGTCACTTTCAACTTTCAAATCTGACCACTGCTATATTAATAGAAATGTGGTAATAGAATAGAGAAAAAAATAAAATGGGAACAAACACACACCGACTAATCATCAAATTTTATTGTGCTTTGAAATAAAAAAGTACATACTGTGAGACAAAGCCCTCTTCCACATGGGAAATTAAGAACCTTCAAGGAACCATCATAAATCAATGCAACAATTGAATTGAATATTATATTAGTGCTTTTCTTCATATTCACTATGTCTAACTTTTTCCTTATAAAAACATAGACACAACACTCACAAGTCACAAGTCACAAACAACAGAACCTACGAAAGTAACGAAAAATCAAACTTGTACGGAATAATGAGCCCTCATGCTTTAAACTCCAACGTGAATACCCTTGATGACATTGAGCTCCCTGTAACGACGCCGTTTAACGATGCTTCCGCGTCGGTGCTACCGACAACGGCGATGTTCGGCCGGAACTCTAGCTTCCGGAACATTTTCTTGGCAGAGAACTGGGCGGAGCTGCCGTTGAAGGAGGATAATGCGGAAGACATGGTTATCTACGGCGCTTTGCGTGAGGCGGCCACCACCGGATGGCTCCCTGCCAATGCCAATGGGGTGAGCAACGTAGGGATAGCTGTGAAAATGGAAAATGAGAGTCATAATAGTGACAATTCAGCTGCGCGTGGCACTCACGCGCCTCCAAGGAGGGGGTTGAGCTACCGGGGCGTACGGAGGAGGCCGTGGGGAAAGTACGCGGCGGAGATAAGGGATGCTAAGAGGAACGGTGTGAGAGTGTGGCTTGGGACCTACGAAACTGCTGAAGATGCAGCTTTGGCTTATGATCGAGCCGCTTTTAAGATGCACGGCTCCAAAGCAAAGCTGAATTTTCCTCATTTAATTGGCTCGGATCATTATGTCGAGCCAATTAGGGTTAACTTTAAAAAACGTTCATTAGATGTTTCATTGTCATCGTTGGAGGTGGCTCCAAAGCGGAGTAAGAATGGCTCTTCCACAGATTTGGAGCTGAATGATTCAAATATGTTGCAGTTTTCTATGGACACTACTAGGTGGCAATAATAATAGAGAATTAATGTTTGCATGAAATGTGTTAATGCATGTCTCCCCATTGTTATGGAATTGTAGAAGTGTGGTGCTAGTTTGTGATAGTCTTAATTTTCCTTTTGTTAATTATTATAATTTTGGTGTTAGGCTCTTTTGTAAAACACCAAAGAATTTTCACAAGTTTCGTTTTTTTTAAACTTAATCAATACTTTAAGTTCATTGTTCCCCTCCAATTAATGATGATGCATTTGAAGAAAGACAGAAGTCAATAGATCTGCATAATTATTTTCATATGATAAACGTGTATTTTGATTCTACTATATTTTCATATTAATGACATAATTTGCTGATGTTGCTTCATAATTTGAAGAAAGCCAGAAGAAAAGAGAAAACTAATAAGATTACGTAATTCATATACTATTTATTAATTGAACATTCGTACGTCGTGGGGGTAGGTGGACACCATAAATTAAATATTTATTTGTGGTTCTCTTTCTACAATCATATGGTCTAATAAAGAGGGTTGCTTCCTCTTTACTCGGAGCAAAATTAATCAAAATCACGTGTTGAAAGAAACAGTTATTATCCTCAATAATGGAGGAGATTTTAATTTGCTAAAATCGACGACTAGCGACTGCAACTATATATTGATAACTTTAAACTTAATTAATTAAGGATTCTTCTATATATGAAAGGATGCGGAGATTTTTTGAGGGGGAGCTCTGAGAATGGTAAGGAAGCGGGGAAAATGTGTTTAGAAGGATCTATAAATAGTCAACACAGATAACCAAACTATGTTCAAGAGTCACAAATAGGCAAAAAAAATAATAAATATGTAATATCTATTCTATGATTTGTTCAAAAATTGGTATTTTGGGTCATTTATATTGTTAGAATTCAAAATTGATTTTGCTTTCACTTCCATCAAAGAATTAAAATTCAAATTGATTTCCTCCACCACCAAAGAAAGTTATGGAACCTTGAAGAATTGTTTAGAAACTTATGGAATTTTATGGAAGCCTGTAGAATTGTGTGGATACTTGTAGAAGCTTGTTGAAGATTATGAAAGAAACTTAAAGAATTTAGAAAGATTTTTGTTTTTATCCATCCAAGTCATTTTAAGTTGTCATTCTTATCTACATATGTGTTGTATGGTTATTATAGTTTGTCAATTAAGTTCAACTTGAAATCTTCAAAGTCATAAAGATAGTCAAAAGTTGCAACTTGTGGTTATTATAAGTTGCAACTAAATTATCCAGATCAGTTATGTGAAAGCTGCATGAAAGGAAAGCAACACAGACAAAGCTTTGAAGTTGGCAAGTCATAAAGAGCTAGAAGACCATTGCAGCTTGTTCACTCAGATATTACTGGACCATTTGATATTCCATCACTTGGAGGAAACAAGTACTATATTACTTTTATTGATGGTTTCAGTAGAAAAGCTTGGGTGTATATCCTTAAAGAAAAATCACAAGCCCTTGATAAATTCAAGGAATTCAAAGCAATAGCGGAGAAACAAAGTGGTCAGTATCTGAAGATACTCAAAACAAATAGAGGTGGTGAATATACATCAAAGTTGTTTGAAGAATTTTGGAGACAACATGGAATAATTCATCAATTGACAGTTGCCTACACTCCACAACAAAATGGAATTGCGGAAAGAAAGAATCATACAATTCTTGATATGGCAAGAAGCATGCTGAAGGAAAAGCACTTGCTGAAATCATTTTGGGCTGAAGTTGTTAATCGTGATGCCTACTTATTGAATCAATGTCCAACAAAAAGTGTGAAGTTCAAAACTCCAAATGAAGCATGGAGTGGCGAGAAACCAAAAGTGAGCCATCTTAGAATCTTTGGTTGCATAGCATTTGCTCACATTCCAGATCAAAAGAGGAAGAAGCTAGATGACAAAGGAGAAAAATGTATTTTCATTGTTACGAGCATAGGAGCAAAGCTTACAAACTATACAATCCTCTAACAAAAAAGATGATCATCTCAAGAGATGTAGAGTTTGATGAAGCAGATTACTGGAGATGGAGTGATGAAGAAAAGAAAGTGGAAGGTCTATTCTTCAAAGATAATGATGTCACAAAAGAGCAAGTAGTTCAAGATCGAAATGACCAATCTCCTCCACCAAGCCCTACTACAACAACTCCTGCATCAACACCGTCAACATCAGAAAGCAGCAACATCAATTCAGGGGGCGCACCAGCAAAGATGAGAAGTTTAAGTGATATCTATGATGCTACAGATCCTGTACAAACTACACTTGATTACTCACTATTTTGCTTGATAGCTAAATGTGATCCAGTTACATATGAAGAAGCTACAAAAGATGAAAAATGGAAGAAAGCCATGGATAATGAAATTGCTGCAATCAAAAGGAATGATACATGGGAACTCACAACTATGACTAAAGAACATAAGCCCATAGGAGTAAAGTGGGTATACAAAACAAAGACTAACAAAAAGGGAAAAGTGGAAAAATACAATGCAAGATTGGTGGCTAAAGGCTACAAGCAGAAATACGGAGTTGATTATGAAGAAGTATTTGCACCAGTTGCAAGAGTTGATACAATCAGACTTCTTACAGCAGTCGCAACACAAAAGCAATGGAAGATTTATCATATGGACGAGAAATCAGCCTTCCTCAATGGCTACTTAAAAGAAGAAGTCTACATTGAACAACCACCAGGTTATGTTAAAAAAGGAGAAGAAGATAAAGTTTATCGGTTGAAGAAGGCACTGTATGGATTGAAGCAAGCTCCACGAGCATGGAACACAACGATAGATGAGTACTTTCAGAAGAATGGATACGTGAAAAGTCTGCATGAACATGCTTTATACACAAAGAAGAATGAAGATGGAGATATATTTGATTTTGTGCCTCTATGTGGACGATATGATATTTATAGGAAATAATATAGGTATGTTTCATGAATTTAAGAAAGCTATGACTAAAGAATTTGAAATGACAGATATTGGAGAGATGTCTTATTTTCTTGGAGTCGAGGTGAAACAAAGGGAAGAAGGAATTTTTCTATCACAATAGAAATATACACAAGAAATATTGAGTAGATTCAGAATGAAAGATTGCAAGCCTATCGCCACACCAATAAAAGCTGGAATTAAGTTAAGAGCTGATTCAGATGGAAAGCCAATTAATACAACACTATTCAAGAGCTTAGTCGGAAGTTTAAGGTACTTGACTTTCACTCGACCAGATATCATGTTTGCAGTTGTGTCTTGTTAGCAGATATATGGAGCACCCTAAGCAAGATCACTTCAGTGTAGCAAAAAGAATTCTGAGATACATCAAAGGAACTATTGATCATGGCTTATTCTATACGCATTCTTAAGAATCAAAATTGATTGGTTATTCAGATATTGATTATGGTGGAGACATAGATGATCGAAAAAATACATCAGGATAAGCCTTTCATATTGGCTCAACAATATTTTCCAAGTCATCTAAGAAACAACAAATAGTTGCTCTTTCTTCATGTGAAGCAGAATACATAGCTGCAGCAGCATGCACATGTCAAGCAATTTGGTTGAAGAATATTTTAAATGAGTTGCATCAGAAGCAAGAAGGTCCAATTGCTATATATGTGGATAACAAGTCTGCTATATCACTTGAGAAAAACCCAGTTTCTCATAGCCAAGCATATCGACACAAAGTACCATTTTATTCGGGAGCAAGTTAAAAATAAAATTGTGGAGTTAGTCTACTGCAGAACTGAAGAACAACTTGCAGATATTTTCACAAAGCCATTGAAGGCGGAGGTATTCCACAAACTCAAAGATATGATTGGTATGCAAAATCAAGTTTGAGGGGAATCTTGAAGAATTGTTTAGAAACTTATGAAATTTTATGGAAGCTTATAGAATTGTGTAGATACTTGTAGAAGCTTGTTGAAAATTATGGAAGAAACTTGAAGAATTTAGAAAGATTTGTGTTCTTATCCATCCAAGTCATTTTGAATTGCCATTCTTATCTACATATGTGTTGTATGGCTATTAGAATTTGTCAATTAAGTTCAACTTGAAATCTTCAAAGTCATAAAGATAGTCAAAAGTTGCAACTTGTGATTATTATAGGTTGGCAAATTTAGCTTGAATTCTTCTATGTTTACCTATATATATGGATTGAATGTTAAGCATTTTATGCATGTAGTGAAAGTAAGGATGTGAAGAGAAAAGTGTGTAGAAAAGTGAGAAAGAGAGTGTTGAAACACTTATGTTAGAAAAGAAAGAGAGATTTGAGAGAAATACAAAGTTTGAGTTAGTGTTGTAACACTTGTATTTTATTGTTGTAATATTTT
The DNA here is from genome assembly GCA_007407185.1 of Glycine tomentella. Lineage (NCBI taxonomy): Eukaryota > Viridiplantae > Streptophyta > Magnoliopsida > Fabales > Fabaceae > Glycine > Glycine tomentella. Next base: position 13,623 of record PYAF01003435.1, on the reverse strand, counting down.
GTTCTTATGCAATTTATAATAAAAATTCTTCTACTATTGTACTTCTTCTTTTAGTTTAGTTTCATCTCCAAACATATATATTCTTCCTTTTTTCAAGTTAATATTTTGTTCTAACTGTGTGTTTGATGAAGAGGCGAGTTTTCAATCCCAAAGAAGTTCATAAATTTTAATACTATATTAAAAAGTCAATTATGGATGGAATATCATAGTAATAGATCACAAAAACATTGACTAAAATGTTGCAAGGAAAATATCTTGAAAGTTGATGTTAATATTCAAACATTTTCAAAGTGCTTATAATTTTTGGAATGATATTTTTGGTGTGTGGATGGTTAGTAATTAACAAAGTTCCACATCGGTGAGCTTTGCTTTCGGCTTGCACTCCAAAGCCATAAAAGGAAGTTTGGTGGAACTGTTGTTGACATTTCAAAATATTGATATGATAATTTTTAACTAATCAAATAGATCTTTAAGAAAAATTAAGAGAGAAAATAGCTTTTCCTATAAGATTCTTTTGGTAGTTGTTGTAATTTATTTCATTTAGTAAATTTCCTTTTTTGCTCATTGTGATTATAGATACTCTTTTCTCATCTTTTATTTTAGTTGTGGGTAATTATTTTGTTACACGTAGCCAACATGGATCATCATTCTACTAGCAAGGTACTGATTTCTATCTTGAGAAGCTTATCAGTGTGGGAATATACTTACTTCTTAGAGAGAAACAAGGTTTTAAATATCGGTGCTTGACGGAAATATCACCCGCAACAATACGGTATCAGAGGCTAACGATACCGTTACAGAACGAAATCACGGTGGGGTTAAAAATCGCAGAAAATGCCGCAACAAAATGGTGATGCGGTCGTTGCGGCCGCAACTGGCGCTACAAGAATCCCGTTTCAGTCAAGAGAAGATTTTCACCCAAGAATCCCATTTGAAAATTAAACCAGAAGAATCCCAACAATGAACAAAGTAAATACATACCGTAACTTTCGAAACCCCTTTCTCCTTAGAAGATGTTGTGTACATTTAAGAATGGAGATTCACAAGATTGAAGAGGAAGAAAAATCCAGAGTTCGTGAAGGAGAAAGGTGGAGACAAAGAGACCACAGGTAAAATTGAAGAAGAAGGAAGAATAAAAAACGTTTTCTACTTGTCTGATAGCGGGAGAAAAGAGGGATAATATCTTTATTTTGTGAGTTGTTTAAAAATAAGGAATATTTTTATTATTGAAGCAAATGAATTAACAAATTGAGTTATTTATATAAGTAAATTATTATGCTCATAAATTTATGTAATATTGTAAGACTCATAAATTTTAAATAAATAACTCGTTTAAATAATCATACGATGTTAGTTATAATAGAGTTAAGATAAAAAAAAAAAAAATTAAAGTTAAGATGATACGGGGCAGCTGAAAGTTAGGGTGGGAATTTGGTGATTGGAAAAAAAGAAGTGAGAAGTTAAAATTAAAATTGAAAATATGAGTGGGAGATTGTTTATTTGCCTATTTGGATCACTTGAGTTGAGACTTGAGACTTGAGAGAAGGGAGTAGGTTAAAAAAAATTCTTGCAAAAATTAATTAATTGGGAGACAATTTAGTGGGAATTGATTATTGACCGAAAAATTATTAATTAGATGAGAAATGGAAGGAATTAATTTGGCTCTATAACATTAATTAAGGTTTAAAAGAAATTTAAAGATCAGAATTATTTTGAATTAATTTAAAATAGTTTAGAATCAAATTAAATGATTAATTATAAGTATTATGGATTTTATATAATCATACAAAACATTTTAATATAATTTTCGGCTAAGCTATGATGCATTCACGCCGCAACTACCACAAAGCTATACCTGTAATCACAATTACCTTAATGCACCCGTAACCGCAATCCAATATATTTAAAACTTTGGGGAGAAATAATAAGATCCTTTGTCATGGATTTGGTTTTGGCCCAGCATGTTTTCTTTGTTTTGTGGCCCTTTCTATTTTAATATAGTTCAGGTTGTGCTGCTTTGGCAGAACCACTTTTGCTATAAAAAAAATAAAATAAAAATCCTTTGTCAGTATTGTTGAGTAAGGTTGCATGAACCATCTGCATACTGATAACTGATGGTTATCTTTACTTAGGGGTAAAGAAGATCATGCAGAAATTGTTATTTACTTCAGCTACATTATTGAATTTATTTTTTTCCTTAATACTATCATTATTGCACTACTACAAAAGGGGACTTTAAAGACGGTTCTTTAAGCCATTCAAAGACGGTTCAAGAACCGTTTTTGTAACCAACGTCGTAGAAAGTGTTGATTTTCTACAACAGTTTTCAAAATTGTCTTAGAATGTTGAATTCTAAGTCGATTCTCCCCAAAATCGTCTTAGAACGATTTTTTTAAAAATAAAAAAAATGAGGATTCTAAGACGTTTGTTAGGAAGAACCGTCTTAGAATATGGTTTTTCATATAACCATCTTAGTAGATGGTTTTTTAAAAAAATAAACTGCGTGTTACTAAGACAGTTTTATCTAAAACCGTCTTAGAATATGACATTCGTAAGCGGTTTTAGACAAAACTGTCTACGAATGTCATATTCTAAGACGGTTCTTCCTAACAATCCTCTTAGAATATGTCTTTTTTTAAAAAAACTATACATCTTTCAAAGACGGTTTTGGAAAAGAACCGTCTTAGAATGCTAACATTTTAAGACAATTTTTTCTAACAACCGTCTTAAAATATGCCTTTTTTTTAAAAAAAACTATACGTCTTTCAAAGACGGTTTTGGAAAAGAACCGTCTTAGGATACTAACATTCTAAGATGGTTTTCTCTAATAACCGTCTTAGAAGATGGTTTTTTTTAAAAATAAAAATCAAAACAAGATGGTTTTTCTAGAAACAATTTTTTTTTCAAAAACAAAAGGCTACATATATATTTTTCCAACCTAAATCTCACATGACATTAAAAATAAAAGGTAGAAAAATAACATCATAACTCTAGTTCAATGTAGCAATAACAACAAAAGCCTTTTCCAATGGGCTAAATGGATCAAATGAAGCAATTGTGGTCAATCCAAGAAAGAACCTTAAATCCAGTTGGAGAATTTTGCTTTTCTTAATTCATAAAGACCATGACCTAGTATGCCTAGGAATAAAAACAAAAAAAAGGACCTCCAAAGACTAGGTTAATCAAATGAAAAGAAATGGGTAGGACATATTAAAAGAATTTCAATAAAGGAAGTAGCAAGGGTCCAAATTTAGCCCATTAGTTTATCAGAAATTTTAATTTTCTACTCTGAAATTTTCTATGAAGTTGCCACAAAATATAACAAGTTCTAGCAGACTGAAAATTCCAAATAGTTAATTATACTTACCAACATCACGAGCTATGCTACCTTTCTCTCTATATTGCCGAGAATATTCCATCATGTTATCTGTAAAATATTCCATAGAAAGTCCAAAGAAATATTGAATATGCATCAACATGTGAGACCTTAAAGTGAACACAAGCCTTGGCTCGTAGGTGCCTTATCCTGCCATGGATAATTTAGATTTCCATAAGTAATTTCAAATACAAAACAAGTTGACAATAACAGAGTTATGACTCAAAAAAAAAAAAAGTGAATCAATGTGATTATATTGCAACATTCAAGGTAAGGTACCTAATATGCAGAGTGCAAGACACTTGAGCAAGTAACAGAAATCTGTGTAGAAATTTAATATCAGGAGTAAACAATTGGATGACATTTGCAGTTTCCATGGACAGAGAAACATGAAGCTTAAGCTGGTTAAAAAGGAATGAACCCCTTCAGGCGGCTTCCAACATAGCCCTGGTTTTAAAACACCATTGGATTTATTTTTTATTGGCAGCATTGTCAAACAATATTTTCTCCTCCAAGCAACTCAAGGTCAATTGAAATCTACCTAGACAACCATGTCGGACTGAAGGTAAGAAACAACTCTTTGGTTACCATAGGGGAGGAATTAACAGGTAGAAATCCACTTATATAAGTAGTCTGCATAGCTATAACAACTCTTTTTCAATCCTAAGGCTTCCAATGAAACATTTACCTGATCAATTGGCAGGTGTGATATAACGGAATTTGGTGATGAGCTTCTTAAGGCTTCTGACAAATTAATTCAAGCAGCAAGGCACTGGAAAGGATCTTCAGCCATTAACCACCAATAATTTCCATTAATAGGATTATTAGGAGAGTCAAATATATCATGGAGATGATTCTCTACAAATTATTAAAACATAAATGTTATTATAATATTAACATTAGTAACTAAAACAATAGAAAATAACATAAATAAAACTATAAGATGTACTTAATTATTATAATATTAAAAAATAACCTATTTTTAATTATTAAAATTCTAATAGAGGAATGTTAGAAAAACTAAATAATCTAATCTTGCTTATACACAAATTAACATAAACAATTAGATTAAGTGCGAAAAAATTAAGATCATAAATACCTCCCGCCATTGCTATTCTTGTTTGCTCTGAAGATGATTTGCAGTTATCCGTGAGTCAAATAATTTGTAAATAATTTATAGGTATCCAAACTAATATGACTTTTGGCTTAAGGATCTTCTATGTTTTTCACTATCACTCACTGATGGTGTATTGAGATTTTCAGTTAGCAAGCACAGGGACCTTGGCCTTGCACATCTCCTTTTATAACATTTTCTCATCAAAGAGGTTGTTTTTGATATGCATAAAACGTGGGCTTAGTTGCTTAAAAGATAAGGGATAAGATTAACTGATAAGATTAGCAACAACTTAATCCTAAGAAGATAAGGTGAGTGGACCACCTTATGTGGTTTTGATTTAGTCAATCAAAATAAACCAACATTCTCCCACTTGGTCCACATATCTTATCATATACTTTAGTGAGAAATAAAAACATGAATCATGGCAATAGTTCCTCTAATATATACGCGAGTAGTACGTTCCATGTATTACATTGCATTATATTTCTCAAGCCCATACAACTTAATGAATAAACCCAATGTTTATTCTAGGTCCAAACTTAATTGATGTTTCTCAGAATAAATAACTGTAGATGCGCATAAACTGAATGAAAAACATCACAGTAGAGTTTCTTAATATCATTCTTACAATGAAAATCATATATGAGAACCAAGTCTC
>PYAF01003434.1:464955-483343 GCA_007407185.1 Glycine tomentella | reverse complement strand
GAATAATAGAATAATAATTTTAACTGCCGGGTTGACTTGTAAATTGCAGATAATTGCTCGTTTCAGTCCATTGCTCCTTCATGGCAGTGAGGAGGAGCTGGTGAATTTACTGAAAGATAATAATGATACAATTCAGGAAGGTGTTCTGAATGTTTTAGCAAAGGCTGGTGGTACTATTCGTGAACAACTAGCAGTCACATCAAGGTGCTACTATTAAAATTGTTAACCTTTTAAATGGATTTTCTTGTATAATTTTCTCACCATTTCCTTGTTTCATGCAGTTCTGTAGACCTTATATTGGAGAGACTATGTTTAGAAGGCACTCGGAGGCAGGCAAAGTATGCTGTCCATGCACTGGCTGCAATAACAAAGGATGATGGCCTCAAGTCTCTCTCTGTTCTATACAAGGTTTCATCTAGTTGATTAATTTATTTTAAGTACACAATTTATTATTCTGATTTTTGTCAGAGGATGAGCCTTGGCGTGATGGTAATGTTGCTGCCTTGTGACCTGGAGGTCTCGGGTTGAAATTCTGGAGACAGCCTCTCTGCTTTCAGTGATAAGGCTGCCTATGTCTACTCTCTCCAAACCCCACTAGATGGGAGTCTTGTGCATTTTGTTGCCTTCATTCTGATTCTTGTCGCCTTATTTGCAGAAACTTGTAGATATGCTGGAAGATAAAACACATCTGCCTGCAGTACTTCAGTCTCTGGGGTGTATTGCGCAGACAGCAATGCCTGTCTATGAAACCAGAGAGAATGAAATTGAAGAATTTATACTAAAAAATATTCTAAAAAGTGATAGTGTAAGCCTTTCACATCTGTTTTAAATGGTGTGCTTATTTGTGAAATAAGCATGGAAATAATTGATTTTCATCTAAACGTGTGACTTGCTGTTTCAGAAAGAAGATAACATGAAAACATCTTGGGATGATAAAAGTGATCTTTGTATGTTGAAGGTTAGTAGGAAGAATAGTCAACTCTGTTTAAGATACTTTTGGTTATATTTTTGTTCTGTAATTTGATAGATAAGAAAAAGCTTGTAAGTTGGCTTCTGTTTTTTACATCTTATTTTCTCTATTTCTCTCTGCCCCCTCTTCTTTTTCTTTCTTTACTGTAGATATATGGCATTAAAACATTTGTAAAGAGCTACTTGCCAGTCAAAGATGCTCATGTTCGGCCAGACATTGACAGGCTTCTGGATATCCTTAGGAATATTTTATTGTATGGTGAAATATCAAAGGATTTAAAATCTAGGTATATATATATATACATCAGGTTCAGAGTATATTTTAATTAATTAATTTAAAATTGGACCATGGGTTTAAATACTATGTACTCATTTATGCTTGCAGTTCAGTTGATAAGGCCCATTTGAAGCTTGCTTCTGCAAAGGCAGTTCTTCGTTTGTCTAGACTTTGGGATCACAAGATACCTGTTGATCTTTTTCACTTAACTTTAAGGGTGTCTGAGGTGGGCTGCATCTTCTTGTTTACTTAATTTCCTCTTGAGCATTTTTTTTTCATTGCATTATTTTCAAGATAAAAGACTACTTCTATTCATATTTAAATGGAGGAATTAATTTGTGAAAATTTTCAGTCAAATGTGGGAATAACTGCTTCTCATGGTTTTCTTTTGAGTTTTGTAGACTAGTTTTCCTCAAGCTAAGAAGATTTTCTTGAGTAAAATTCACCAATATATCAAAGACCGCCTTTTGGATGCCAAATATGGGTGTGCTTTCTTATTCAACATATTTGGGTCCAAGCCTGACGAGTTTGCAGAGGTAAGTCGTTGATTTGTTGTTTTTTTGCAGTTGTAAATTCTCTTTGCTTTGTATTCAAAATTTTGTGTTTTTGTGATGGCCACTTTCTGTTATTGCAGGGTAAACAGAACCTCTTTGACATTATTCAAATGCACCACCAGTTGAAGGCACGGCAACTTTCTGTGCAATCAGATGCAAATTCCTTGACCACTTACCCTGAATACATTCTTCCATACCTAGTTCATGCACTTGCTCACAATTCATGTCCCAATGTTGATGATTGCAAGGATGTTGGATCATATGATGATATATACCGGTACCATCTTAGCCACACAAGACATCTCTATGCTGGATGCAATGATGCATTATTTGGATACTCTTTTAATAGTGTGAAAAGAGATGCTAGAATCTTCTCTGGACAGCAGTCTTGAGTTCATTTAGGATTGAGCAGTTCTTCTAGCTTCTGTGGTGTTTAGCTAATGATCTTTTTAGGAAAGTGTCTCTGAAAGATTTACAGAGAGGCATGCTGTGTTGTTCATGTTTCGTGGTCTTTTTCTTCTTCTTTGTGACGTCTTTTATTCTAATGCTTTTGTTATCCTCTTACCTTTTTATCTTTCTCTTTTCTTCTTAACAAATTCCTTGTTTATAAAAATGGGCGTGAAAAGATTCAAGAGAGACCTAGGAAAGAAGGGATGGAGGAGCTTTAGTTTACTTTTGGTAATTCATAAATGTTAGCGTTATGTCTGGTGATTTTATGACATTTTAATGTATGAAATGCTAATATTTGAATATCTGCAGTTTAAATTTGAATGATATGAAGAATGCCACATGCTTATTAAATTGAGGCCTTCTAAAAAGTTTGCCTTTATGCATATACTTAACTGCACTGTATTATTTCACATAATATGGTAAGCTTATAGGAATCTTAGTTTGGTGCCACAGTAAGCGTATAATATAACCTGTCTGAACACATTTTTAAAGTTTCCAAACTATTTATTGTATTATTTGGATTTGATGCGGACATGTTTCTGTTTTACTGATTTGTTGTACTTCTCAAATATTGTGTTTATGATGCTGATTTGAAATATGAATGAGTGCAACAAGTCTGATGCCTACAAATTTATCAAACCTCAAAATGTGAAAGGTTGGAAATGCTCATCATTTCTGAATTTATATTTTGTTCTGAATTTTCAGGCAGTTGCACCTAATACTGTCAATGCTACTGAAAAGAGATGAAGATGCTAAATCAGAAGTAACTACTGACAAAGAGAAGGAAGTTATATCTACTATCACTTCTATCTTTCTGAGGATCAAGCACTCTGAAGATATGGTTGACACATCAAAGTCAAAGGTCGAAATTAATATTTTTTCCCTGACATGTTAAAAATTGTAAAAGTTAAAGTGATTAGAGACTGTATTCTTACATCTGTTATCAATGAATGTCCAGAATTCTCATGCATTATGTGAGCTTGGTTTAGCAATAACCAAACGCTTAGTTCAGAAGGATGTTGATTTGCAAGGATTGTCCCATTTGGTTTCTCTACCTCCATTGCTATACAAAGCATCTGAGAAGGAAGGAGATGACACTTTGGTATGCTCCTTATTTTTGGTCAAATTTTATAGTTTCTTCCAGTATGATATCTATTCTTGTTCTACTCTGCAAAGTGCTTTCCAACTGAGACTGTTTCATAACAGTGTAGTTGCTTGCATCATATTAACTTAATATACTCATTTTATATCTTATTAAATCATTTTAAATTTATACACCTTATGTTTTAGGCTTGATATTTTGACTCAACATTAGGTATTTGATTTTTTAATAAATTAAATTTGCATGATGCTTGAGTTTCACCATATAAACTCTGGTGATTTTGTTACAGGAAAAAAACATTTCCTTCCAATTAAGCATCTTCTTATTGCTTGATGGATGTGATTAGGGTGGTTATGTTTAGGCTCTTTTCTGAATGAGAAATGATACATGTACAACAAAGAGAGAGAAAGAGAGAAAAGACAGATAAGTTTGAAATGTAATAAATAAATAAATGATGGGATTAAGAGAAATAGACACGAAAAATGATGTTGAATAAATTGTATGCATTATTGTATGTGTATCACATCTCTTTCTGAATAGGTAATGAAGTTGGATTCGTTCATGAATATGGACACAATTTAATGACACTACCTCCCCTATAAGTAAAATCTAGTCTACTCTGAGTAACATAAGAGAAAATCTCAGTTAATGTAGTTGTCTTTTCCTTGAATCATATAAACAGTATTATTAACTTTTAACATTTACTAGATCTTGGATTACTTCTAATTAAAAATAAAAATAGTGCTTGTTAACGCCTCTGAAATATCTGGCAGGTAACTGGAGTTAAAAGCTGGTTGGCTGATGAAAGTGCCTTGACTCACTTTGAATCACTTGAACTAGAAACGGTATATTCAATGCAGTGGGAAAGTTACATGGCAACTTTCATTGTTTTTTAATTCTTGAACTGTATGATCATGCTCTTTTTATGTCAGATTCAATCCCAATCAGCAGAGGATGAAGCTTCAAAGGATGATGAAAAAGACGGCAATGAAATACCTTTGCGAAAGATGTTAAAGAACATAAAATCTCAGGGAACCAGTGGGAAAAAGGTGAAAAGGAATAAGTCTGTGCCAGCTGAAACAAAAAAGGCTGAAAATGATTTTGACATCTTAAATATGGTCAGAGAAATTAATGTGGATAACTTGGGGACCACCACTAATTTTGAACCAAGTAACGGCCATGACCATTCTGTGAGTAAGAAGGAACTTAAGGATCCAGAATATGCAACAGGTAAAAAGAGAAAAGCTAGCGAAACAACACCTGTTCCATTGTCTAAACGTAGGCGGTCTTCTGCTCATGGAAAATTGAGATTATCAACTAGTATATCAAAGGCATCTCGAAGAGTTTCAGGAGAAGACTCCCCTCAACCCAAATTACTGCTTGATGAAGAAGTTAACCTTGATGCAGATAGCAAAACCATGCAGAGAAAAATGGTCAAAGGAAGTGAGAAAGATTTGTTATTATCCTCATTAAAACGAAAAGTTAAGGGTTCTGACAGTTACCACAATGATGAGTTGAACAAACCTGATGAGCATGACATGATGGTACAATCCTTCTGTCTAGTATATTTATGCTAATGTAGAATCTAATAGATCAATGTCGTAGACTTCTGCTTATTATTTTTTGATTGTTACAGAGTCCTGATAGTACACAACTAAGTGATAAGACTGTAGGAAACAATAACAAGTCTTCCACAGGATCTACTAAAAAGGGGAAAAGAAAAAGTATTTCAGGATTGGCTAAGGTAAGCTCTATTTACTAGCCTTCGTAATCATCACGTGTGGATCTTTTATGCTCCCCCAACCCCCTTTTCCCTACCCACCTTGTTCTATGTTATAATTTGTGTTTGTGCAAATCCCTTGGAACACATAGTTTGATTTGATTTACCATGAGCAGTGCACGACAAAGGAAGGTGAAATTGATACTGAAGATCTAATTGGCTGCAGAATTAAAGTTTGGTGGCCTACGGATAAGAAGTAAGCCCTAATGATCAACTTTATAGGGATCAGTTGCTGGAGCAAAATAAGTTAGTTTTGGTCATTATTATGGAGCACATGAAAAATATATAAGCCTTATTTGAATAAACTTCTCTATAAGAACTTATAGAAGAAAATGAGAAAAAATGAAATAAGCTCCCATAAGCTAATTTGTAGAAGCTTTCTCATATTAGCTTCTCCAAAAGCTGATTTTTAACTTATGCATGAGTTAATTTTAGCTTATGTGAGGAACTTATTTCATGTTTCCTTCTTATTTTCTTCTACTGTAAAGTGTTTATAGAAAAGTTTATCCAAACATGGCCTTAATTTAAAGCTTTTTGTGCACATTTTTTGAAGATGCTTCCCTTGCAAATTCAGCTGCTCCTTTTTGATGCTGCTTTCTTACATTTCTTTGTTTTTCATGCTGCATCTGTTTGCATAAATTTATGTTACATTCTATCTGGCTCTTCATCTGAGACGCTTTCTGTATGTCTTCTTAAATTATTATTTTATTCTCTTGGCTTCTCAGTAATTGAAGTTCTAAAGTTGGTGTTTTGATGCTCTGTAGATTTTATGGAGGCACCATTAAGTCCTATGACCCTTTGAAAGGGAAGCATGTGGTAAGCTGAATGATGCTGAATTTGCCTGTAGAATTTGGTACAAAGTTTTTCTTCCTGCTATCTATTAACTATTACTTAAAATCGTGAAACAATTTTACTGTGTCATGTCATGTGGAAGATATTATATGATGATGGAGACGTAGAAATACTCCGTTTGGAAAAGGAGCGCTGGGAGCTTATTGACAAGGGCCGCAAATCTATCAAGGTCTCTGGTTTTTCTTTACTGTTCATCCTTTCTGTGAAGTATTTCTAAATTTTCTATTCCCAATAAAATATCCGTTACCGTTAAAATCTGAATATCTGACGCATTTTTTTAAAATTTCTTTCAGAAGATAAAACTCTCTTCATTTGAAGCGTAAGTATCTCCTTGGCATACTTTTTTTTTTTTTAGTTGTACCTGAGTGATTATATGTTTTCCTATAAATATAGTAAGAAAATGTGTATACATACTAACATTTAGAAAACCTAAAAGTTAAATTGAATACATGTTATCTGCTTTAGGGGAATTGCTGGATTGTCTATATAGTAGCTTATTAACATGGTCTTGTACCCCATCAAGTGTGTGGTCTGCATTTTATGTACTGATTTTCTTGTTAACTTTCATATTTTGTAGTTCTGGGCAAAAGCATAAAGGTTCAAGTGGCTCACAAAGTAAAAAGGCAAAAAAAATGTGAGTGGAGGAATCTGAGATCCTTACTGCACATCTGTGATTTTACTTTATGTTCTATTTATTATAATTTGTATAATTTTGCTTTATAGAATCAATGGTAAACAATCTCCCAGCAAACCTGTGAATCGAGCATCAAAAAATAATTTCCATCAAGAGGATGCCAAAGAGACTTCAAAGATATCAAATCCTGAAGAGACCTCAACCTCTAAAGCGGATGAAATGTACTCCGGTAATATATCTTAAAAGACATGATATTGTTGACTGTTAAATTTGCTAATTTGCTTTGGAAATGAATATTATACCTTTAATATCTCTACTGCATTTACTTGCGGTGACTATTCTTCCTCATTGTGTTAAGCCTTGTGCTTCATTTATGTTTCCTTGTTTCTTTTTTATACGAATTTTCTTTTCAAGGTGGATCAGATGAGGAGTTGAATGGAGGATTCAATGAAATCATGACAAAGGAGAAGAAATATAACAAAAATACAAAATCAGTTTCCAGAGGAAAGAGGCTAAAGAAAGAGAAAAACTTCCATTATACAGAAGAATCAGACGAAGAGAAGCAGGATTGTAGTGAGAGGCTTTCTGAAGATAGAGAAAGTGTCCCACGAGGTAGTTCTGAAGAGAGAGAAGTGGATGAATCAAGTGGAGCTTTGTGGGAAAATATTACGGGACAAGAATTTGATTCTGAAGGGCATCATGATAACAGTGATGCTGGCAGTAGTCCTAGAGAAATGGAGAAATCACATATAGAGCCATCAAAAAGTCCTAATGATGATGACGACGACACAATTGCTGAGATTTCTGATGACGTGCCTCTGGTAAACAACTCAGCCATTACAGCACTCATGTTATTTTAGTTCTTGCTCTAAGCTGATCATTTGATATTTGATTGATGCAGAGCAAATGGAAGCGTATGACAGGGAAGAAAAGCTCAGGGAAAGAACAATGAGCAGTTTAGCTGTTGTTATTTGTCTGTCAAGAATGTAGCGGAGTTGATGCTGTGGTACAAGTACAGTTGTTAGCGTGAATGATGACTGCCAAATTGGAGATCTTTAGTTATTAACACACTAATAAATATGCTTAGCATGTCTTGTAGCCACCCTGTAGAGAGTATAAAATAACAGCAATCATCCCCACGTTTATAAGGAGAAAATGTAGACACTTTTGGGTTCTTTAGGACTATATTCCTGTTAAATGACCTTTCATTAGTTCAGGGGATAGGTTTAACATATGATTTATGTAGATGTCGTTCATCTTTTCAACACAATTGATATAATACTCGGGCAATCAACAATGTGTACAGCTATACGTGGGCATAATTGCATTTGTATCTTTAGGACTTCAGCATATTTGTACTTCACCGGATAAAATTGAAAAAAGCGACTTTACCATACTGTGCTTAATTTATATATTAAAATCAGTTACAGTAAAAACAGTGGAAAGTGCAAAATGTGTTTGGTAAATCGCCCGAAGTACATGCTTTTACGTAAGTGTTATTAACCAGTCTTAAAAGAAGAGAATTGGATAAATTATCCCAAGAGAATTTTGGCGTGTGTTCGATTGAGGATTTACTTAGGCCTGCTTGGTTGGAAGAAAGGAAATAAGTGTTTGGTTTATGAGAAATATTAAAGAGTTTAATGATTAATGTCTTAATCACGTAAAATAATTGAAAATCATAATTGGTATGATTTTGAAGAAAATTAGTTGAAAGGTCAATAAATTTATTATATATGATAATTTTGATTAAATGAAAATTGTTTTACATTGACGGTGTATAACTTATTTTTTATATTTTTCTCTATGAAATATGGAAGAGATAAATAGGTAAATAGATATAAGTGAGAAATAAAATAAAAATATTGTAACATTTTTTTTAATTTTCTCTCATTGTTTTTTTACCAAAAATACACTCATTCTTTTTTTTATTTATTTCTCATCTATTTCTTTCTTCCTTTGTCATATTTCTTCTTCATCATACACAAGACTAAGATTTTAGGTGGAGAATGATTTTTTTAATTTTAAATGTGATGAATATATTCTTCTTGTGATAGTGTTTCATTTTATTGTGACCTGATTGTATATGTTCACCGTTTTCTAACATGCACCCTAAAATTGAGGGTGCAAACATGCACCTTCAATTTATAATTATTGATTTGTTATAAAATTATTTTAAATTGCTAGACACTTAAAATATATAAGGTATAAAAACTTCCTTAAAAAATATAAGGTATAAAAACTAGATAAATGAATAATTAAAAAATGATGCATGGTAGAATTACTAGCGTTTGCCACTGTTAAATAGTTGAGTTTCGACTAAAATTATAAGGACTAAAGTTAAGTTTGCTTATGAGTTAGTCAATGTAAAAAATGTTGCATATTTGGAAATTAGAGTAGTTTCGAAATACACTATGAGGATTAAATGGCAACTTTTTAAGAATGAGAGACTAAATTAAAAAATCGCGATGTCCGAAAATAACAAATAATGTCCACTTACCACCTAATTTATAGGTTTAGTGGTACTTTTCATTCTAATTATTAAATTAAGCATTTTACTTCCTAATTTAACATTTCTTATTTACTTTTCGTCTAAATGTAATTTAATGATAAAAATTAATAATAGAACAAAATATATAAAATACAAAGAGGATCGAATTATTAATGGATAGGAAGTAAGATGCCTAAATCAGTTTGTAGAAAAATAATGGATTTGTTGTTTGCATGATTCTCTTTACGTAGTTTCTGCGTCATATTGTGGTGTGGCATACCAACATAACAATTTTGATTTGACAATTAAACTCTTCAAAACAAGGATCACAGTGAGGGTACATGTTTCTTTTCAAGTCTATTTTTGGTGATAAATTAATTTGGGGAGGTGAAATAAATGATTATTATAAATACAAAGACCGAAAATTCAAACAGTTGTAAACTTCGTTCATCATTATATTTTTTTCTTAATACGAGTTGAATGGTAAAAAGCAATAAGAAATGACGTAAAAAAGTAAAATGAAAGGAGGAAGAAAGAGGGTTGTCAGAGTTAGCAAGCACACGTTGATTTGGATTTTTAGTCTGGTCAACGGTCACAATCCTGCGACGAACAAATGAGAGACCGCCACCTGTTGTTTTTGTAATTTTTACCTGCAGTAGTAGGTGGACGAGGAAATTCTGTTGGCATTAAATTTGATTGCCGAGTCAGATGAACATTTAACAGCAACACATCCCTTAGCTGTTTGTTATTTGTTATTGTCTCTGCTTAATTTCCTTTTGGTTGTTATCTATCTCCTAAAAAGCCCTTTTTTTAATTTCCAAAGATCATCACTTCACTTGGCACTTGCTCCTACCATTCATTTCCCTTTGTTCATTTGATTTTGTGCTTCTTCAACATCCGAGAACAATGGATGAACAGTTGAGGATACTAAAAGTCATTGTTGTGCAAGGGAAACGATTAGTGATCCGGGATTTCAAGAGCAGTGACCCTTATGTTGTTGTCAAGCTAGGGAATCAGGTAACAGACTTGGATTCACATTTCAGTTTTGCCTTGTGTCTTTTTATATCAACATTATGTAGCGTTTTTAAACATTAGAACGTTGAAATGATTCATTATCATGTATATCAGACAGCAAAGACCAGGGTCATTCATTGTTGCTTGAATCCTGTATGGAATGAAGAGCTGAATTTCACTCTGACAGAACCTTTGGGAGTTCTCAATTTGGTGAGTTTCCTTTTATTTATTTGCATTTGTAAATATACACTTTTATTTGTTGACTCTCATTTTGCTTTTTGAAAAAAAAAAAAAGAGCTTGAGATTGAGAATTTTAGTGCTTGTTAGTTAACAGGTCAGACCTCAACATATTTTCTTCTAAGTATCACTATGATGACCTAATAGGTAAAATAGTAAACAATAAGGGTGTAGTAATTAACTCACCACTTGTATCTTTGGCTAGCTGAAAACTTTGAGTTTCAGTTTGCCGCCAAAGATAACCATTACTACATTACTAACTAGTTTACTTGTATCTTCCTCCCGGACAATTTACATGCATTTTATTATAATGTATTGATAATTTTTGTGGCGAAATATTTGAAATGCCGAGTTTAATTAGGTTGTAACTAAGTTGGTTTTTGGATAGGAAGTATTTGATAAAGATCTTTTGAAGGCTGATGACAAGATGGGAAATAGTTACCTGAACCTTCAGCCATTAATCTCTGCAGCCAGATTAAGAGATATTTTAAAGGTGTCCTCTGGTGAGACAACATTGAGGAAGGTGACACCGGATAGTGAAAATTGTCTTTCCCGTGAAAGCAGCATCAATTGTGTTAATGGCGAAGTGCTACAAAATGTTTGGTTAAGGCTTCACGGGGTCGAGTCTGGGGAGCTACAACTGACCATCAAGTTGATCACTTCTGCTGCTTCTCAAAAATAGTGCCCTTGTCCAGTTATCCTTTCTTTGATTTCATAATATTTTGCTGTTGAACTCCTCATAGTCATAGATAACAATTCCAATCTAATTTTGTAGTTAATTAGTTGGTGGTGTGCTAGATCTCAAAGCCACTTGAAGCTGTATATTCAAATGAAAATGTTTTTTATTCATGGCTTCTTCTAAGTTGTGTTGTGTTTGTCTTCCCGTGTATCACATCATCAGAAATTAATAAAACAAGCCTTTTATTTTAGCAATGAACACTCATTTGAGATTTCAGAATTAATTTGGTGATTTGTACTCAATGAAATAGAAATGTAAATTTTCATGAAAGTCGTATCTTTTGGGGCCATTATTATTAGGCTTGTAAGATACGGGTGTTTTTTTCGCAATTAGAATCAATGCAACTTTCCAATGTAGGCCGAAACAGTTCTGGGCTAGATTAGGTTAAGAGACTAATTAATATATACGTTACGGGTCAAATAGGCTAACAGTAAAACACAAACGTCCACTTTTTTGTTTTTAAGATTTGACATTTTAAACTTGGAATTTTATTGATTAGAAATAGTAATAAAAAAAAATCTCACATTTCTTAATTTGCCTTTGGGCTCTGATTCTGAATGTTAATACCAGCAGTTACGTAAAAAAATAATAATCCAACTCCAACTTTTTAAGCTTATGAGTCACTTTTCTCAAACCCAAAGAAACAAGACTAATAAAATAAGTAGTCAATTTAAAATGATAAGTTAAATTATCGTAAAACATAAAAATTGGGATGCTTCAACTCATTAATAATTATAATAACTGTGATCTTTGTTTAATTTTTAAAAATTGAAAAGCTAAGATAATAAAAAGAAAAGTATTATTAATAAAACTAAGTAATAAATTAAATCTTTTTGAAAAAAAATAATTTGTTTAACGAAAGCAACGTGATCATTACAGCAGAAAACTTTAGTTTTATATGGCATCGTTTGAATATAGTTCACTTTGGGTGAAATTTTAATAATTATTTTTAGATTCTTGTTAACCCATGTTTTTGGAATATTGGTTAATGAATTAAAAGAAAAAAATATTTATTATGATATCATAGGGGAGTGTAAAAGAATCATGATCAACATAATTTTCTACATTTCAATATTTTTTTAGTTGTTTAACTAATATCTTAAGAGTACTTATTTAATTCAAAATTTTATTTTATTCAAAGTGAATTAATCCAAACATACTATCCATTTCCAAAGAACAATACGTGATTAATTTAAATGGCACTGTATTTTTTTTTTTTAAAATTAAAGCTTTATGAGTAGAAAAGAACTTCACTAGAAGAGTTAATTGTAAGAAAAATAGGAGTGGAGACTTGTTTGGTATTTGGACTAAAGAAAAGAACTTTTCGGTCCTAATCCTAAAAGATAGGTACATTACATTCGGAAGTGATTAGGATTAGGAAGACGCATCACAACGCATACAAAAGACAAGACTAGAGAAGGTGAAGATGGGCAAGTGGGTCCCTCCCTCCCTCCCTCCCTTAACATCATTACCATACCATATTTAGTTTTCCAACCAAAAACGTTGTCTTTGATTTCTCTTCTCTTCTCTTTAGCTGCTTCTTCTGTCTCTCTAAACTAAACTAACATTAACATCACATCCAGATTGTTCTGTTACTGTGGGTGAGTTGGGTTTTTGATCCTCCTTTTGTTGTTATATAAACAAACTGCATCATCATTTTTCATATCATATTCTTTCTGTTGCTTTCAAATCAAAAGGCCATTTTCCTCATTTCGACGCACGCTCCCCATCCATCCATGTCTACTTCTGCAAAATCCCGAGGTATTTCCTTTCGTAACAACTTCTATTCAATCATCATACCATGCCTTCTCTTCAAATCACAACTCGCATGCTTCCTTTTACATCCTTAGCTTGATGATGATTTTATTATGTATTCTGTGGTGTGAAAATAATGGACCTCCTTTGGTTGAGTGGAAGCATAATTGATAAGAATACATAATCTGTGTGTGTTTTTTGGGTGCAGATGTTTGTATTGTTGGTGTTGCACGGACGCCAATGGGTGGTTTACTTGGCACCCTATCATCTCTTTCTGCCACAGAGTTAGGCTCAATTGCGATTAAGAGTAAATCACTATTACTAAGCTATTTTCCTGTTTCCCTTTTTCTTTCTTAAATGGATCAGTCAGCAAATGTTTATGCAAATTCTTGCTCCTCTGCAGCTGCTCTCGAGAGAGCAAATGTTGATCCATCGCTTGTGCAAGAGGTGTTTTTTGGGAATGTTCTTAGTGCCAATTTAGGGCAAGCTCCTGCCAGACAGGCTGCATTAGGTGCAGGAATTCCTACATCTGTAATCTGCACTACTATTAACAAGGTCTGTGCATCAGGGATGAAAGGTATGCTCTTTTTCTTGTTGATTTGGAAGGGTATTCCACTATTCCCACTTAAATATATGAATTTTAATTGGAAGGGTCCTTTTCATTGCAGCTACCATGCTTGCAGCACTCACCATACAATTTGGTCTCAATGATGTTGTTGTGGCTGGTGGTATGGAAAGCATGTCAAATGCACCTAAGTACCTCGCAGAGGCCAGGTTCGCTTTTCTTTCATGAATTGTTGATACTTGCTACTTGTGCTTTCCGATAAAAGATAATGTTTTTTGAAATCTGACAAAATCTGCAGCGGATAGTGGGAAGACTTTATTTCAGCTGCCATGATGAAATCATGTTTCTTTTGGTGTTTCAGTAAATTGTCTATGCCTCCTAATTGTAGATACAAGTGCTTAAACATTGGATGAAATCCCTTTATCATTACATTTTTTTGGTTAGTTGTTGATGTTGAGTATCGCCATATTATGCATATATTGTGTCTAAAACAGAAAAGGATCTCGATATGGACACGATACCATCATTGATGGTATGGTCAAAGATGGCCTTTGGGATGTCTATAATAACTTTGGCATGGGTGCTTGTGCCGAACTATGTGCAGATCAGCATGTCATAACAAGAGATGAGCAGGTAGTGTTCCTCGGTGAACAGCCTGTTAAAATTTTGTAATACATTTCATTCCTGTTCATTGTTTCACTGTCCTTGAATTGCTTTGATTACCTTAATTCAACATCACATCTGGCAGCCTGTCAATGTAGTGGAGGGGGCCATGTTCCTTCCCACCACTATCCTGTTTTAGTTGTTATTTGGAAACAGGAGCATTGTTGTGCTGATATATTTCCTAATCTTGATCTGACAATTGTACATTCTTGTCCCATGACATTATTCCTCCTTCTCAAACATTTTTTTGGGCAGCACGGTGGACCCAAGCCCAATGAATGTTTTCTTTTTTACTCTTTTAAAAATTAGTTGAATCTAGGATTCATAATTTTGTTCTGCTCTGCAATGTATGTCATTTTTCAGGATTCTTATGCCATTCGAAGCTTTGAGAGAGGAATATCTGCTCAAAATGCTGGTCATTTTGCTTGGGAGATAGTTCCGGTGTGATTATGATTCCTGCCTGTATCAAAATGTTGATAACTTATGCAGTGATGTTGATTTGATTTTCAATTAACACTTTTTGTGCATGCAGGTTGAAGTTTCCACTGGAAGAGGGAGGGCTTCCACAATTGTTGATAAAGATGAAGGTCTGGGGAAGGTAAATAGATTAATTAATCTGTATGGACCATCTAGTCTGAAGTGCATACTAATAGATTTTAAGTTTACATTGTTGTTCTCTGTGTATGTGTGTGACAGGACGTGTGTATGTGAATAGTATATGGACCAGAATTACCAAGAAATAATTTTTTTAAAGGTTCTGCTATCATTTTTTTTTTACCTTTTACTTATATAACTGCAGAAATTTGTCACCAAATTGAATCCAGTTCTGTATATGTGAGCTTTTGTATTTCTTTTATTGTCTTATTGGAGGCAAGGGGATGTTTATCAGTTAGTATTTATTTATTGGTTTCAGTGTCAACCACTGCATTTAGCATTCCATGATTTCCATGATTTCCAAATTTCTTGCTATGTTGGATACAGGAACCAAATTGAGTTAATACATTCAAATAACTGATGATGGTTGTGTATAATATACTTTTGCATTTTGTAAGTTCATAACTTTAGAAGCTTTCAACTGAAATCTTATATGAAGTGTACTTGTTTGGTTTGGAATATAGTGGAAACTCCTACATTTTGTTTAATATTTTTTGTGTTCATGTATCCAGTTTGATGCTGCGAAGTTAAGGAAGCTTAGACCAAGCTTTAAAGAGGTTGGGGGTTCTGTGACTGCTGGCAATGCTTCTAGCATAAGGTCCTTCCTTCTTTGTCTCTCCTTATATGTGTCTTTGCATACGTCGTATACATATAGTAACACATGTATTCCTTGATGCCCATGTGAATTCTGTGGGGTTTGTCTCTTGTGTCATTGCAAGAAGTTTGCTAATAAATTAATACTCATGCCTTCCAATACTTATGGTTCTAAACTGTATACTGTTCTGCTGATAATGGATTGGTTTATTGGCTTGACTAGTGATGGTGCTGCTGCATTAGTTCTAGTGAGTGAAGAGAAGGCACGTGAGCTTGGACTGCATGTAATTGCGAAGATAAAAGGATATGGGGATGCAGCTAAGGTGCTTTGACAAGTTAATGTTAACATGTTTTGGTCTCGATTAATATTAGCATTTAGAGCTAAAGCAGCAGTGTTTTGCAGGCGCCTGAATTATTTACAACTGCTCCTTCCCTTGCAATACCAAAAGCTATATCAAATGCTGGTCTTGATGCTTCTCAAATTGATTATTATGAAATAAATGAAGCTTTTTCGGTAAGGAATACAGCACATATTTTGCTCATTCAAGTGAATGTGCTAATTGTATTCCAACTTCTTCTGTGCAGGTTGTAGCTCTTGCAAATCAGAAGCTTCTTGGTCTTAATCCTGTGAGTGTTTAAGTGAATATGGTCATTTTTTGGCTGTTCTAGCTGCTTCAGCATTTTGGTTCCTCCATTCTTCCCTGGTATAGTGGCTTAATAATAGACAATTTATGTACTTCCTATCAAATGCAGGAAAAAGTTAACGTGCACGGTGGAGCTGTGTCATTGGGGCATCCCTTGGGTTGCAGTGGAGCTCGCATCTTAGTCACATTATTAGGGGTAACTTGTGACCTCGGTTACTTTATATATCATTTTCTTTCACCCTTGGCACACAAATTCTTATACTTCTCCAGATAGTATTCTGTATGCCATGCAGCTGTTATCCATTACATTTTATAATTCTGGCTTGATTGCTACACTTTCCAGATTTTTGTGATCTGTGGATATCTTAGCCAAGTTGTATTACAGGTATTGAGGCAGAAGAGAGGGAAGTTTGGTGTTGCTGCCATCTGCAACGGGGGAGGAGGAGCATCTGCTCTTGTTCTTGAGCTCATGTAAGCCTTTTTAATTTGGTCAGCCATTGTTCAGTTATAATAGTTTACAGTGTAGTTAATCCTGCTTGAACAATATGAGATCAGGTCCATTTTGGGTCGTCCTTTTTATCTCTGATTACTCGATGATTTCCACAAGCACAAATCCCACTTTTTATAGGCCCAAAATGTCTACTTATTTCATTGTAGCTTTGAAAGTTGTAATTAATTAATTATTGTTGCCAATGAATTAGTTTGGAGGATGTCAAAGTTTAATACCTAAATGTAGTTAGACATCATGTCTCCCAATAGTTGAAATTCATTGTCCCCTGTAGGCTATTGCTTGTTATCTTGAAGAAGAGTAGTCATAATGTAAATGTGATCAGTACGATATGACTGTATAATCTTTATTCTTCTAACAATAACATCTAACAGTAGTTGGCTCATGAAATATGCTTTGTTTACATTGATTTATATTTGTGGATATCTTTACATTCTTCGTTTACAGACTTTTGTATATAAACTGTCAATTAGATACCTAAAAGCGAACTCACTTGACAGGTTGGAAACCTGAATCTTTTATAGTTTCAGAGAAAAAGAATGTGGTTTTTTTTTCTTTCTTTTTCCTGCTACTTCCTGTTTTTCCAACCCCAAACTTATTGATGTTTTCACATTTTGCAGGCCGGTTGCTGTGGGACGTTCTTTATTATGACGAAGATCATACTACTTCGCAACACTTAGTACTTTTATTTTTCTCTTTTTAAAGAACAAAACATTTAATAAGTATAGTTATCAGCAAAGTCTGAGTGATACTAGACTCAGTCCTCTTAAGAAAGTCTTAGGTTTGAGTCTCGTGAATTGAAAAAACATGATTGAGAGAAGATATTTCATAAAGGTGATCTACGAGATTTCTCAACCAACATAGATTAGTCATCCACAAAGATAGTGGTACTCTACATCAACATGATGTGGCAACAAAAAAAACATGTAATAACTAATAAGTTTGGTCAAGGAAGAAATGGTTTTAGTAAGGCTCCACATGTTGTAACTGTTTGCTATTGTGCCTCTTTATTTTTATATTTGGCTAAATGATTATTTTGATCTTTTATCTTATTTATTTAGCTAAAATTGGTCCTTTATCTTTAAAAAAATTTATTTTGATCTTTTATTTTATTTAAAAGATTCAAAATAATTTTTTTATCTTTCAAAAATTCACTTTATTATCTTATCTTATTTAAAAGGTTTAGAATGATTCTTTAATTATTTAAATATATTCGATTTTATAGTTCAAATAACACTCAAATAAAGAATAATTTTGAATATATTTGAATTGTTAAAAGGACTATTTTAAATAATGAGATACTAAAATGAATCCTTTAAAAGATTGATTTGAATCTTTTAAATAAAATAAAGGATCAAAATAATTTTAAAAAAATTGAATGATTTAACTGAAAAAAAAGATTAAGAAATAAAATGATCATTTAGTCTTTATATTTTTTTATGAGTTTGTTGGTATAATTGTATGGTTAATATATGAATTGGGCAGTTAATATATGAATTCACATGCTTAATCCATCGTTTTACTTAAAAAAATTAAGTAAGCTAATTTGTCAACCTATTTTTATGTTATTAAATTAATTAATTAACCTATCAATCCTAGCTAAAACATAACATGTTGACATTTAATAGTGCGTAAGGGTGCTCTTTGATGATGCACCATAATTAACAATTAGGTCCCTTTATTAATGCGTACTTTATGTATTGTACAGATATTTCAAAATTTAAGTAAAAAAATATAAGAAGCTTAGATTTAGGAGGGAAATAATAAATAAATAAATTAAAGTAGATAAAATTAAGATTTGAGACCAAAACGTTAATATAAAAACTTTGAAACGGATTAATGTTGAAATTTAAGAACTTACAATCTCATTGTAAAAGGAAATTTACTATTAGAAACTTTAACGTTAAAG
>PYAF01003434.1:447937-464855 GCA_007407185.1 Glycine tomentella | reverse complement strand
GCATTTGGTCTCTCATTTGAATTTTTTGTTTCAATTTAGTCTCCTAAGTTTAAAAAGTTTTTGTTAGACTAAGATGATGTTTTTATTAGTTTATCACACTAATTTATTAAACTTGATGACATGTGACAAACCTTGAGAGATGCCAATTTAGAAAGGCATTTGCCTTTGTCAAAATTAACATTATTAGTAAACTGAAGAACCATGTTGGTCTAACAAGAAACTTTAAGGAATAAAAATGAAATTTTTTAAATTTGGGAGACCAAATTAAAACAAAAAAAAAAATGAGGTAAGAGTGAAATTATGTTTTAACCTTTTATTAAATATATTTTTTTATTTTATTTCTATAATTATAATTTTCTTAAAAAAATGTACATTATCTTATAAGACAAATAATGAGACAAAAAGAATATAATTTAAAACATCTAAGGATTAGTTATTAGTAACAATTGGAGTTTGGAGAATAAACCATATTAGCCATGTTTGAGCTGTCCTTAACTACACACATAGGATCTACAAGATTTACCGTCGATCATAGTCCTAACGATCATATTGTATTATCATCCTCATAATGTTAGATAATGAGACAGCAATTAGCCAACATCTAAACGGATTGAGTTGCGCGTAACAGACCCTTCTTTTCCGCATATACCCCAATGCTTACACAATTCGCTCAATAAAAGGTCTTTTTGTATTTGACCACCCTGTTTGGTTGGTATGTACTGTCAGCCCCAGCACAAACCTCTCTGTCCCTTGAGCTAAAATAGAAAAACTAATTCTACATCCCAGCACATTTAACCAACCAAAATCTGGGATGTTCTTTTCAAAGGGCCCTGAACTTTCTAATGTCAAAAGTTGGACTCAAGGAACCTATGCTTTTTTCAGGGTTCTTTTGAGTTCCAACACCTTTGCTTTGGAAATTGATTCGACCTGATCAAGTGAAAGAGAGATTCTTCAGGCTTCATTTTTGTTTCTTTCACGTAAGAACATTGCTCTCCGTTATTGTAACTTAAAATATTACCATCATTTTCATTGAGTTTAACATGTACCCTTCATTGGTGCCAATGACATGTGCTATTCAAATTTTGAAGAAGGAAATAAAAATTAAATTATGCTTTCTATTCACAGAAAATTTATAATGTGGTACAATACAATCATTAATATCAGAGCTGGCAACATTAAAAAGTTTAAATATTTTGCAGTTTCATATACCAATATCAAGAGTTGTCTTGCAGCAGCTTAATTCATAGAATTCGTTCTCTTTGCAATTAATCTTGCAGACAATTTTTCCAATTTAGAGCAAAGAAAATGAATGGCCTCAAAAAGTTGAATTCTCCAAGGGGAGAGGTAGGAGAGATAGACACAAGGGCGCCATTCCAATCAGTCAAAGCTGCTGTTAGTTTATTTGGGGAAGTAGCCATCACTAGAGACAGATTTTCTGTCAAGAGAAGATCATCAGAGGTATGCATCAAATATTACATTTCCATTTTTTTTCTAAAAAAATATATCCTAGGATTAGGAGAGAGGATAAATTATAGCACAGTCCGATACCACCACATATCTATGGTTCTTGATCAATTTCCACATGATACATAGCCGAGATTTTAATTTACGATGAAGTTAATAAGATTCAGCTGTGTGAGACATTTTTGCATGTTTGTCGTTGAAAATGATCATAATTTGCAGAATGTATATGAAAAGGAGACGCAGCTTATCTTGGCCCAAAAGGAATTAAACAAGATAAAGAAACAGGTGGATAATGCTGAGGCAATCAAAACTAAAGCACTTTCTGAGCTTGAGAATGCCAAGGAGATCCTTCAGAATTTGACAAGCAAGCTGGCCAACGTGAGAGAATGCAAGCAATCTGCAATGAAAGCAGCTGAATTGGTGAGGAACCACCGCAAGCGATTTGAAAAGACGCTATCCCTAAAAGCCGTGGGATATGAAGCTTGGAGAAAAGAACTCGATCATGCAAGAAAAGCGTACACCACAACTATAACTGAACTAGATTCCTCCAAGCAAGAACTCACCAAAATAAGGCAGGATTTTGATGCAGTTTTGGAGGCAAAGCTGGCAGCACTCCAAGCAGCAGGAGAGGCTCAGCGTTCAGCAAAATTAAACTCAGAAAGGATTGGTGAACTCTCAAATGAAATTGCAACCATGAAAGCATCAATTGAACAATTGAAACTTGCCTCTGAACAATCCCAAGAAGAAAGAGAAGCCCAACTTGTTGGTTATTACAAAACGGCCAAGGAAGAAGCACAGAAAAACTTGGAGTCCTTAAAGAATGAATATGACCATGAACTCATGCAAAGTCTAGACGCCAAACTTGCTCAAACAAGTGCTGAGATTGAGGCTCTTCAAGAGAAAATTAAGAAGCTGCATGCTTCTAAGATGGATTCTGTGAAGCTTCTAACTTCAGAGCTTAAAGAAGCCACAAAGACACTTGAGGAGGTTGCTGAAGAAAAGAACTCCCTTAAGAAACTGGTGTTTTCTCTTAGGACAGAATTGAAGCAAGTTAAGAAGGAGCAAGATGAAGTGAAGGAGAAGGAACATGCAGCAGAAGCTCTTGCTGCTAACCTCACTAGTAAACTGCAAGGGAGCATGAGAGATGCAAGGCCTAAGCCAGGCACTGTCGATGACTTAGAAGCAAATATCTTCTATGTGCAGAGTGTGAAGATTCGAAAGCTACAATTGGAAAATGAAGGTGCAAGAAAAGAAGCAGAAGAGATGAGGAGAAAAGCTCAAGAGCTAAAGCAAGAAGCTGAAAAATCAAGGGCAGTGGCTGAAGAAGCAGAGGAAAAACTTGAGCTCGTTCTGGTGGAGGTTGAAGAGGCAAAAGCAGCAGAACAAAGAGCCATTAAGGAGATCAAGATTTTGTCTGAAGTGGGTAGAGTTCCTTACTCAAAATTTAATGGCAAGATAAAGATGTCAAATGAAGAGTTTGAGGCACTGAGAGCAAAAGCCAAGGAGTGTGAGGATTTGGTTGAAAAGAAAGAGGCAATTGTGATGGTAGAGCTGCAGGAAATCTATGCAAGAAAGAATGAACTGGACAGAAAGGTGGAAACTAATCTGAAGGCAATTGAGGAAACAAAGGCTGCAGAGGAGACGGCTTTGTGGAGTGCAGAGATGGCAGATTCTGCAAAAGTAGCAATTGAAAGTGAACTTAGGAGGTGGCGTCAATAACAACAAAAGGTGATACCAGATGCTGCTTCTCAGAAATTGGAGCATTCTGCACCACCAATCTCGTTGACCATCTAGAACAGAAGTCAAATCTTGAAGATGTAGATGGGAAAGGAAGTAACTTGGTTATTGTGTTGCCTTTCTGCCTTTATCTTGGAAGATGGGCCATCAACTCTTCCAGTATGCATGGAAAATGTGCTGATGTTTCCATCTTTCAAAAACATATCGAATGTGCAAATGCAATTTCTCATTGCCAACAACCTGCTTTTTTTTCTTGTTCCTAGGGCCCTTAATAAACAACTCTCTGGCTCTTGTATATTCCAAGGAAAAACTATGTAGCTGTTCTTTATGCACAATCACGCAAAGCTGAACAAGGTTTTCGAGTACAGGACATAAAGCATGCAATATTTCTCTTATGGCATTCAACAATGCTTTAACATAAACTATAATCTTATATTTGAACTGGTAAAGAAATATTAAGACCAAACATGCACAAGATCAGGAGACAGGAAACACAAGGATAAAATATTATATTTAACATTGATCTCTTGCATTGTGATACGATGTAAAGCTGCGATTTGCATTAAGTTGACTAAACCTTAATTTCTCTTTTAACATACATAAACAACGCTAACTAATTCTGCCGAATCCTGATAAAAGTTATTCTGATGTGGTGTCCTTCTACATTGGTTGTACTAGCAAAAGATCTCTGATTTTGAGGTCTCAACAGTAGATCCTAAAAGAAAGTGTTAGACACCATTTCCGTTCTCAAACTTGTGCAAGTCTGCCTCTATAGTCTTGGCAATCTCGACTTCATCATCTGGAGGTACTGGAAAATCTACATGAAATGATCCCTGCTTGATGGGTTCAACAGCTTCACGGAGTCTGGCTTGCTGCTTGATGTGGTTGTAGAGCTCTTGATGGAAGGGATGATCCAAGGAATAGCAATTTTCACTACAACTCTCAGAATGTCTGGATGATCCAGAGCCTTCTCTTCTACAGAAATGTGGTAGAGACGAGTAATCCATGATCTGACACCAAATTTAATTTGTTAAAGTCATTAATACAAAGTAAAAATAGATAATAGGTACCATAGAGTTGGCCTTCAATTTTTCAAAAGAACTATCATGAGCATACTAAAAGGATTGAAAATAAAAAGTGGTTACTCATTAAAGAAAATGATTTTGATTAAATCCATCAATTGAAGTACAACTAATATTATGCAAAAAATGCTTGTAAAATTTTAGGAAACTTAAACAAGAATAAGTATGTTATGAAGTGACTGGTATTTTCTTTTAAAAACATTTTCTAAATATGATATTTTGATAGGTACAACAACAATTTTAATCAAATCCACTGATAAGATGAAAATAATACAAACATTAAATCCAAGAGTAGATTTTGTGAAAAATTTATCCTATAAAATATTATTTATTAGAGATTGAATTATATACAGACAACTTGCATTACAGATCCACAGACTAATACAGCAGTCTCCCCTAATTTTCTGTTATGTACTCCAATTCTGGAATATGCAATAATTTTATTTCTACAATTTTTAACTGCTGTTGGTGTTTCTAGTGATTGATAACCGTGTCTAGGAAGTTTGAAACATTTTCCAACTAGTTTCAAAGGCACCGTGAAGTGCAACTGTGTAGGAGGGTAAGGGGCTTTATTGCAATGTAAAGTGCATACATTTGGTTGAAAGAAATGACAGAATTTTAAAGATAAGTTTATGGCACCACATGCTCCTATCTGAGGCAAAAAATTCCCCAAATCGCATCTCTGTGCTGTTCTGCTAATGACTTTTGTAAATGGGTCTCTTGTCTGGTAAGCAACCACTTAGTTTCGTTTTCCTAATGCACTTTTTCTGTTTGAGATTTTGTATTGCATTCTTTATTGCTACCTTTAAAAGGAAAAGGTATCCTCTAATTTTGTGATGCTCTCTCCTATTATTAAATTAGCAGGTGCTCCTGGACTATATGTTACCCACAACTGAGATCATAAAAATTAGCAATTTTTTCTTCATCATGGCATAATTTCAATTGTTGGGGTATGCACTTGAGGAGTCTTGTTCAAAGACATGAGGACAAAACAAAACAAAAAACTTACAGTCAACAGCTCATCTCGTCCACAACCTGGTAACACCTGTATTTTTCTTCTTGTCCTCTCTTGTAAAAGTGGCTTCACAACCTGCTAATGCTGAGTGTTTAAACATGATGCTGATGTCTCAATAGGAACTCAACTGAAAGTGCTATATTAAATTAAAAATATCATATAGGAAGCGAAGTCATAAGGTAATATTTTTTTATGGAAGAAATTTCTCACCTTCCAACAAGCTGAAAATATGTATGGAGCATTTACAATGTAATAAGTATTACTCTTCTCAGGGTAGTTCAGATCATCAATGGATGATATAATAGTTAGCAACTGCATGAGTATGAGAAAATTAATGATATAGAATATACATAAAACAGATGCAGAAGAATTGAACATTTTCCGCTTTTTGTATAGCAATAACAGTAAATGTTTGACCTAAACGACAAATTGGAGTACAATTTTCAATCTTGTGTGTTTGTACTTCTTTCTGACATGCTACACTTTTTTTTTGGTGAAATAGATATGCTACAGTTTACTACTGATCATGATATGTTAATGATAATTTCCAAATGATCTCACACGTTCACTATATCAACCCTATACATCCATGTGGTTTACCATTCAAAGTTAACTTTTAAGAACGGATTATCTATACATACAATTCACAATTAATCATGGGTATGGCAATGCTGCCGGATCAAATAGCAGTATGAACAAAAAAAGTACCTTAATCTGATTCAGGGCTGATAACTTCAGACCAGTCATGTCTAAAACCTTTATACAAGTGGTAATAGGTCGCCCCTGCTTCTTTGATGCAGAAGGCTACAGACATATGCGGGTCAAAACAGAAGGCCAACAAAGCTCAAATGGTTACTGAAGAAGACTCTAAAGACTAATACTCACCAAGATTATACGGTCACGATATTCATTAATTTGAATGTGTGACTGCACATAATAATGGACCTGCAATCATAAAAACACACAAAAAAATGCCAGAACGATATGAGAACACATAGCTTAAGAAAAACAGACAGTGTTTCACAGAGCAACATCCCTTTACATTTTTTCCAAAAATTAAACTTACAGATGCTTTGTCAAATGTGCTAAGCCCAACACCAATTGCAAAGACAGGCAGACCCTGGAAGGAAGGGAGAACAAGAAGAATAAAAATTTAAGAAAAATGAAGAAAAACAATCCAAGTCCTATCATATTAATCAATATCATTAAAAATGCACATGGTTATAAAGCCTAAGTTGCATTTACTGATGAACAAATACTTTCACTTAAAGCACAACTATGATGAAATGGAATGAGGAAAAAAATATGTTTGAGAATGAGCACCTCTCTTGAGTAACCTGATAATCCTATGAGTTGTGAATCACGCACCGCTCTGTATAAATCAGCAGGAACAATTGGTTTCTGAAAAATGAATCACCAAACAGACATACTTGATGTTATAAATCACCCACTTCAAAATTTACTGCTAATGCACTTGTAAGATAAATTATGTTGTCATTATTTTCAAAACAACAAATGATACGAATATAATGGAGCAAGTCTCTCAATTATAGACAAGAAACAGACTTAAATTGATAAAGAAAACGTGCAAAGGATCAGCATAATAAAAAACTTACAGATAATATATTGTCAATCTCATTTTGCACCCTCCAATTTAAACAGTCAACCAACTGAAACATAATACAGACGTCAAGTACACTACGTTGCATACAGTGGAGAACTATTTGCAAGCAAAATGTTCAACAAAAGGACACTTCCACCATATATATCTTACCATTTTATGTGCCTTGTAAGGATCCCAGTCCCTTGCTTTTAGAAACCGCATTAAAGTTTCGGTGACAAACCCTTGATGAACATTCTGGCAATTGAAGTTACGAAGTTCCAAAGGAGGGAAAAGGAGAAGCTATTAGTTTTGTAGAATCAAAATGCCAAAAAGTAATTTGTATACACATTAATAAAGTATTGAAAATTTATGGGCAGTGCAATTTTACACGTCCCAATAAAATACTTTTTCTCCTTTTAGTTCCTTAATCAATGCTTAAGGGTACCCGATAACAAGACCCTAATTAGTTTTCTAGTTAAGTACTCGTTAATTAAACATTAAAAACACTTTTAATCCAAGTTAAGTACTCGTTAATTGATTACTAAAAATTCCTAGTTTTCATCAAACCTCGTAAGATATACTAGTTGGTTAATATCTTCAGTTATTAAATTCGTAGCACTCCCAAAACAGGAAGAAGTTGTTAGTATTGTGTTGAGAAGTACTAATATATACTTTACAAAATAGGTGAAAGCGTGAAACACAAGTTAGATTATATAGTTGAAAGAATTTGATAAAGAGAATTGAAATCAGATCTCATTTGGGAGACATTACGTGTCAAATATCCCGCAACAGTAGAAGTTGGGAGTCTATAAAAACCAATCAGTGAAAGAAGATTTAGGAAAAGTATAAATAATCCATTGAAGGTTTCTGATTGGGCAGCCCTGAACCCAACCCATACCATACATAATAGATGGGAATTGACAGAGATCAACGAAGCGAAATGAAGGAAAGAGAAAAAGTAAGAGTTGAGTCAAAGAGCAAGATCGAATGAAAATGCAAAATGCTAACCTGAAACGTTGTTCGCAAAGGCTCCTCAACTACCATTGTTGCAAATTCAAAACAAGAAACAAAAATTAAAAAGTGAGAGAGAGAGAGAGAGAGAGAAAGAGAGAAGAAAAAACAGAAAAGGTGAGAGAGAGAGAGAGAGAGAGAGAGACCTTGGTCAATGAATGCCTGGAACTGCTTGATGGCATCCTGGGAACCAACCCCCATTTCTTGTTCTTCCTAAACAAACTCTCAACTTCACTTTCCTTTCTTTTCAGTGTTACTTTAAATGTGAAACACAAAACACCAAACCTTGAAGTAAAAGGAAGAAGAGGAGGAAGAGGTTTAAATATATAATAAGAACCACAACAAGTAGCAGAAAGAAGGAAACACCATAAATGAAGATTCAACAAAGGCGGGCCTATCTCCAAGTTCTTCCCACCTACAAATTCCACCCTCTCTTTTTAATTTCTTTTTCTCCTAATTATATTAAAATTCAGTTATTAACCTCCAATGTTTTTTTCATTTTTCTTTTATTATTATCATATAGGAATAGATTGAAAATAGAAAAACAAAAATGGAAGCTTCACAGTTCAGAATCTGATGAGAAATTGAAAGTTGCAATACCAAACACTTTTCAAACAGTAAATAAAAGACTTTTGTTTTTTGAGAATTTATTGTTAGATTATTTATTAGTTAGTTACGATTACAATTATTGACAAGTCATTGCACCGTTGATTTTCAGGGACCCACTGCCTCGATCTGTTTTCAGCCGTCAAATTTTAGATTTCATTTTTTTTTTTGTTTCTGAGTATTTTGTGTGTGAGAGAGAACATGGAACAAGACTTTAAGTTAATAATGGACAACTCCAATAGAAGGTCATATCTTAATATCTTAATTACTTCTTTTTTAACTTTATGATATCATATTATTTTTAAGATTTTTTTTTCATTTTTTTACTCTAATAATAAATTTCATTTTAAAATCTTAAATTATTTTTGTAGGTTTTATAAGAATTACATACAAATCAATTTTATGGAGAAAAAAGATTAAAAAATTATTATTATTTTAAATAAATATAAATCTTACAAATTTTTTTACAAAAATTAGATTTTCAGATAAAGATCTAACATCCTAATCCAATAATGGATATTAACAATCTTAAGTATCTATTATTATAGAATTATAGAATATAATAAAATAGAACCCATATTTTAAGAATAATATTTTATTATTTTTATACTAGTTTAAAAGCTATAACATTAATTGTTTTTTACTTTATATATTAACTTTCAAAATCTTAACTATTTGTACTCTAAATAAATATTTTTTAATTTTCATTCTTAGATAGTTCAACTCTCTGCAAGTATTACTTTTTACAGTTATATTTAAAATTTATTTAAAGATATTTTTTAAAAAATAGTCAAATAAATGTTTTCCCTTTTAGTTAAGGAAAAATAATAAAAAAACATGACTTTAAAGGTCACTTTCAGCGGATAAAAAATATAACAAGTTAAAGGCCTTTTCGTAGCTAGGAGTCGTCTTCTAATATGTTGTTGCAAATTGGATGCTTGCTTGACCTCCAACAATAGCATGCGTTGGCTACTTGGCCAGTAAAGAACAAGTGATTGTATGATCAATCCCCACCAACCAAATTGAGTGACTAGTTAGAATCAGGCACTATTGTCAAATTAACAACACCAAATAAAAAAGTGGTGGGAAAAAAAAGGGGGTGGTTATAGTACGCATGCACCTAAAAAGAAAAAGCAACTAAAAACACGTTATAAGATAGCTCTACACCATCTAACACTGCCTTTATTTTTACGGAAAACCCTCTTTTTTGGTCGCGAAAGATAATGAATTCTTTGTATATATACTTAATAAATTTTATTTTTATGGAAATAAAAAAAAAATCATACACATAAAATTTTTATACGTGTAAAACCTCAGTGCTCACACGAAACGATCAATTCCGACGGCGGTTCTATAATTGAATTACTTATTAATGAGTGTGTTTAGTTTTATGGGGAATAATGCAAATTTATTTTGATTGGATATTTGTTTTTGCTGATTTATTGCTAAATAAAATGAATTTTGTCTCAAAATCTCAATTCAACTAAAAATAATAAAAATTAAATTGTATGTTGGGTTGAAAGATTTACACTAAATTTTATAACAAATAAATTTTACTACAAATTTTCATTTAAAATTAATTTGTAAACGTTAATCCAATCACTCACTTATTACCGATAAACACACACGCAAACACTATTAATTTGTAAATGTTGATCTAATCACGCACTTATTAATTTATGTGCACATTTATTATCTTGAATTCCTTTAGGAGTATTGGGGGTGTCCTTTAAACCATTTTAACACATGTCCTCATAGCTTTACATCATAAGTAATAATATACAAACTTTTTATTATTTTAAATATTTTATTAACATTTTTTTTCTTATTGCATCATAAATTTTATTAAATATATATATATATATATATTTTTTGTCTAGATGTTTAATAAGTGATAAGGAATGTTGATGTAACATTTTTCTTACATCATTGATCTGATTTAGCGTTAACCTTGGGTGTCTTCTCTTGCCCCACGCAGATTACGATCACTGCGTGTCTGTTGATAAATTAATGAAAATTTGGGTACTCTAGCTCGACGACACGTTATAAGATATATGACATTTCGTGGTGACTTTTTGCACTACTTTCCTTAGCTTATCAGCAGCCTAAAGACCAAATGTAAGTCGGAGAACTTTCCGTGTCATTGCCAAACTTTTCAAACTGAAAATTTTAATACTTGCATGTTTCGGCACGAGTCCATTGTAAAATTAAAAATAAAAAACTGAACTTTAATGCTGGAATCAGTTGATTTTATATTATGATTTTAAAAATATTAACAAAAGAAGATAAACAACTTGTTGATGTGTCAAAACCTGGGTCTGGTCTTGACTGTTGTAACAGAAGTGCCGGCCTATCCACGATGTTGGATCAATTCACGACCGAGTCAAAGAAAAACGAAGTCAATTAAGTGGGAAATCAGAAACTTACAATAAAACAAATGACAAACTTTGTATTCATTCACATCTTACATATTGAAATTCAGCTGTGCCAAAACATTGACACATCCAAAGGGAACGTAGAAAATTATGTCAACAGTGAAGCTATTATCTTTAGCCTCCTCCGCATCATTCTTTCAATTGACCTCAAAATTAATATGCATTGTAAATACCACCATTCTTAGACGCATGCAGTTGAAGGTTTTTGGGATGAGAGGAAACGATGCACTTTCACTTGGATAATTTCAAGTGAGATTTGTTGGCATACGGATCCAACGATACGAACATTTTTATACGGAGCAAATCAGTGATCATCAGCGTCATGTTGTAATTGGAATTTGGAACCAGTGATACAACGACGTCATTGGCGTGCGTGGCTGGGAATTCTGAATCCACAATGGGGCATATAAATATATGCAACCATTCTCGTGTTACATCTTGACTTTTCATAACTTTTTCTCATTCAACCAACCAATGCAACAAATTGAATAAAAATGATGTCCTTTATAACGTGCTTGGAACATGAGCATTATTTTATTTTATTTTTCAAATATTCAATCAAATTCTTAAAAATATAAAATATTTCGTACCTAATTTTTGTAAAAATGTTTCTTCAATTGAAACAAAAAATATGCTGAATACACTTTTAATATACATATTTTTCAATTGTATTCAATTTAATCTCTTATCTTATAAGAAGTACAAATGATGATTAATTATGAAATAATAATTTTTTATTTTATTTTCAGATATAATTTTATTTTTTTATTGATTCGAGACATGAAATTTATCTTATTAGATGTACTTATAGAGCTTATTTGACATTCAAAAGTTAAAACAAAAGTGCCATAAACAAAAGTAAAATTGCATGAAAAGTGTATCTAACGAAATATCATATTTCTTATGAAAAGTATATCTAAAGGAGTCATTATTGAAAATCAATAAAAAATATATTTTATTTTTATAAAGACTAAATTAATACAAATTTTTTAAGATAAAATTAATATTTTTAAAATTTTAACAGACAATCCAAATATATTTTATCCTGAACAATCCACACAGCATAATTAACAAAAATCCTGACAGAACAGTTCTCAGACGACGGTTTTCATGAAACTGCTCTTGATATTAATTGCTTGTGGCCACAATGCTAACTTTATTAACCTTTGCATATGTTTTTCTCCACCTCCTGTCAAATATGAATTTTCTGTATAAGTATAGGTATGGCGTTTTCCTTGACAATATTGTTTACGTGTGATCTTTTAATTTCCGTGTACTCCATTCTTCAATGTTGTTATATATCTTGGTTTAGTCAAGATGATGGAAATTTCTGTTATCATTGTATTGTATTAACAAATAATTTCTCCCCCTCTTTATATGACAGCGAACGCATCGAACAAAACATATTGTTCATATTTAACTAAGCATGTGAGTTGACTTTATTGGAGATGTGTGTCCCTGGATACCTCACGACAAAAGGCATATTCGTCCATGGTTCTTGCTTATACTTGTGAATATAAAATATACGAATGGATGCACGACTTTAATGTAGTAAATTCTCAATAATTTAAAAACGACCTAGTCAACATTATATATAAAATTCATATCATAGACTAACAGACATGAAAAGTTTAGGAGTTAAGCTTATTTTCATTAATATATATAATCTTTTATAATTGAAATTACAGTATAATTATAAACATTATGAATTTGTATAAGAGAAATGATGACTGTAAATATAGATAATTAGTTGAACCTATCAATTTTAAGGATGCTATAAAAAAAGGGGGGGATGTGTGTGGAGAAAATCAACAAAGAAGAATTGAAAACAATTGAAAGAATCAAACCTCTCGAAAATTGGGATTAGCTAAACAACCAATTAATGAATAAGCAACTAATAAGAGTGACTGATTAGACACAAGTGGTTAATGTGTTGAAATTAAAATTGAATTATTTAGATAGTATTTGACTTCAATTCTTGATAGAAATAATTTTTGACTAGGTTTTACTTACCTTCTAACTGAACTTCAAATTAGTTAGGATCTCGTTTCCATGATGATTTAGAGGGTTAAAAAAAATGAACCACGGGTTTGATTATTAGTTGCAAAATTTGCAATGAAAGATATGCAAAGTGATTTGAATGGAGAACAAACTTGAATTACTCATAGGTCTTCGCACTTGTGGCTAAACTTATAATAGTGGTTGGTGGTGGCACTAGCTAGTTCTAAGGGGTGTGGTGGCTATTTCAACTTGATGTAAAGTAAGTCTTTCTTAATAGTACTGAGGATGAGGTTTATGTACCCCAACCTCCTATATTTGAAGTGAAGGGATAAGCAAATAATGTGTTTAGATTCATGAAAGCCTTATATGGCTTAAAACAGGTTAAGTGGAGGCTTGGAATTAGAGGATATATTTTTTCTTAATAATATATAGGATTCTCAAAATGTGTTCAATGAAACATAAGATTTTGTGTGAAGACTAAGACTGATGTTGACTTTTTATGAATGTAATTTATATGAGTGTGCTTTATGTTGATGATGTACTTTCTCATAATTAATGGAATTATTGCATTCTAAAAAACATTATCATTAAATCAGAAGAGATATATTCATTAAGTTAATTTTAAGAAGGTTTAACATGCTAAGTTAATATGCAACACCAACACTAGTGGAAGACCATATGAAATTGGTGAAAGATGAAGCAAGAGACTCTGTTGACAACAAACTTGACATGATCATTTGGTGTAAGTCAAATTATTAAGTTTATGGAAGATCCCAAACACTCACACCTGTTGGCAATCGAAGGATCGGATCCTGAGATATTTGAAGGGAACTTCATATTATGGTGTGTTGTTACCTGAAGAGTGGAAACCCATGTTGAACTTGTGAGGTATTCAGATTCATATAGGTGTGGTGATAAATAGAAGGAGTACCATACGCTATTATTACTTATTGTATATATGATCAAGTCAACAAGGGGAGATTATTAGAATTTGTGCTTTTGCATATCCGAATTGAATATAGTGCGGTAATAATATGACAAAATTTATGAAAATTGAGAGATTTAATTAAGTAGCCGAAAATGTTGAATATTTGTATTTAGAAACTTTGAATTAAAGAAGTGTGTTGTAGTATAATTCAAAGTGAGTGTGTTATTAGTTAATAGCTGGTGGTCAGTGTTGTGGGTGTTAGTGAAGAATACCTTATAGAGGACCATTCGGGGTGAAACTGTTTTGTTGAGTATAAATACAAATAATATTCAGTGTATATATGTGAAATATGCATGAATAAAAATATCTTTACTTTCATTCGAGTTATGTTGTATATTCCAGTCAACCTAGCTAGACCCTTACGAGCCACGGTATTACGACATAACCAACGCGTACATGTATTAGATCAAATCTAGTCTATTTATCCTTTCATTTGTTATTTCTGGCTTCTAGTTTGGTCCAAATTAATTATATATCAATCGATCACAACCCAACGAATTAGTTGAAATAAAATTGGAGAAAGCAAACAACATCATGCCATCAACAAGTTCATGGGAAACGGAGCACGATGAGTGCATCAGTTGTGGCGGTTTTATTGGGTTCAAGAGAAACCAAGTGATAGATTGCAGCAGCGAGATAGGAGATTCTGATACAGAGGAGTTGTTTGAGATAAATCTGAAGAAGGAGCCTTTGACTTTGGATGCAATAAGAGAAGACTGCGAGATCAGCACTGTGTTCTCTCTTGATATTGATATTCACAATGGCGGTGGCAGCAACAATGATGATGTTGTTTATGTGGCAGTAGGCAACAATGGAGATTCGAGCATGGAAGCTCTTTCATGGGCATTGAAGCACGCCGTGACACCCTCTGCCACCGTTTGTATCGTACACGTTTTCCCTCAAGTCAAGCTCATTCCAAGTCCATGTAATTATTAAGTCTTCATTTTCTACTCATTTTGTCTTTCTGCCCGGCTTAATTAGTCAAATAAGTCCCTTTCCCCGTATAAAATGGGTTACTACTTACCAACGGAATTAATTGGTTCTAGCTAGACTTCTAGTTGAAGAGTTTTGTCTCTTGTAATTTACGTTTCAATTCTCAGGAGAGGTGTTCACACTTAATATCTAATTATATCTTAAACATAATTGTCTACAATAATTAATACAATGGATTACTTGTTAGTCCCTAACTAAGAGTCACTCTCTAATTCTAGTAGGATGTCATAACCAAATTTCTTTCCAACTTTAAGTTGCTTAATGTAAGGAAAGACTAGGTGTTACTTCTTATTTCGGCCATCTTAATTATTAGATGGTGTATTCATAGGTGAGCAACATTTTGATAAGGTACTCATTAATTTCTGTGCGCATTATATTATAATATTATAATGTTTTGGTGTTTAATAACAGTGGGGAAAATTCCAAGGAGCCACGTAAATCTAGAGTATGTTGACATGCACTTGACACAGGAGAAATGCAAGAGACAATTGCTCCTTCAAAAGTTCATTGACCTCTGCGTTGATTCGAAGGTAAAGAAATCCTTGCTTGGAAAGCGAAACATATAATTAAGATGAGTCCTTTAGGAGATATATATATATATATATATATATATATATATATATATATATGTATGTATGAATTGATTGAAGATAGATTCCATTGATAGCTAGTGAGTGAACTTACTATATATATTGAAATTGAACAGGTTAAGGTGGAGATGAAGCTTATTGAGGGTGACAATGTTGCTAAAACCATTGTGGACCTTGTCGGAAATCTGAATATAAGGAAACTGGTGATTGGAATTACCAAATCTAATTTAAGGTACCTTGTCCGCGACACATATATGTGACACTACTAAATTCATAGTAACAGCATTTTCTAACTGTTTTGTTTAATTATTTGGATGAGTAGAGGAAAATCTGGGTCTAGAAGACAAAATTCAATAGCGGCCAAGGTATTGAAAAATGCACAGGAAAGCTGTGACATAAAAATCATATGCGAAGGAAGAGAAGTGATCGACCAGATGAGTGATTGCACTTCACCACGCTCAATAGACGTCAAAGGGAGTTTAAGACTTTCACAGGAAAAAATTGAATCCGGTGGATTTGTCCCACTTAAGCATTTTATGCCCAATTCGTTATGGTTATTTAGGTCCATCACCAAGATGAGATGAGTAAATATGCATAAGAAGCACCCGAGCAAAAATCATATACTAACTGAAAAATAATGTTAGTAATTAATCTTGCTTTCATTAATATATTAATATATTAGTGTATATATATATATATATATATTAGTATAACTATTGTAGATTTACCTTAATATTGTATTATTAACAATATCTATCATATACGCATGGTGTATGTCAATATTTTATATCAATGAAATTATCTAATACTAAGATGCATTACACTGTTACGTACCATAAAATCATATGTTTTATATCAATAATTTAATTTTAATTAATAAAAAATAGCACCGGTAAAAAAATCTAGAAACTTTTGATTTATAATGGTATTTTTTTTTTTATGTATTACACAAGTAATTTACCAGTTACCGGTTGCATTACCCTTAGATAGTATCATAGTAAGATGCAGAACTTAATAACTACATTTTTTTTGGCATGATTTGGAATTTTGGATACATCTTATGCTCCAAAGTTTGTCTTTTATTTAATAAAATTTATCTTTGCCTAGAAAAAAAAACTACCTTCATTTCTATAGATAAGATTCTTAAAAAAAAAAACAATGTTTATCCCCTTTTTATAAGAGTCATTTAAATTTTTATTATTAATTATTAGCAAATATTAATTAATTAAGCAGAAAATAATTTTAAAAAATAGTGAATGAGGAGTGTCAATATTTTAAAGGCATTTTTTAAAAAAATAATATCAATTACTAATAAAATTAACGTTATTAACTAAATTTTTTAATAAATGTAAATTAATCAAGAAATATAAAAGTAATAATTAAAAAAGGTATG
>PYAF01003434.1:427537-441402 GCA_007407185.1 Glycine tomentella | reverse complement strand
TATTATAATTATAACATAAATATTACAATATTAAAATAAACTATATTAAAGTGACGTGGTAAAAAAATCAGAAGAAAATAGGGTAAATATGAACATGAAAAACAAAAGTGATTGTATAAAAAAATATTAAAAAATAAGTTGTATAATTTATTAATTATTTTTTTATATTTTATTTGATAAATTTAGTTTATAGTGTTAAAGTAAAATGATGTAGTGATTTATGTGGTAAAGGGAAAAGAAAAAAACTTGGATTTTAGTCTAATCTCTATAATTTTTACAATACATCAACATTAAATTTATTTTATGAATTATAAATTACTTTGGTATATCATTAATTTAATTGAAATGTCATGTCATGATCTATTAATATAGACAAACAGGTAATACGTTAAAAATTATTGGGTCAATAAATTGTAATTTAGTTAAAATAATATTAATTGTATTTTTTTTCCTTTTGAGAAAAGAAACTAAATATGTAACACTCAACCATTTTTTAATTCCTTTCTCTCCATTTTGTAAGAAAACAAACAAAAGGAAATAAAAATATCTTCCTATTTTTCCTTCTAGTGCATTCCTTCCTATCCCTTTTCTCACATTTCAAACAGAACATTAAAGAAAACACAAGCTCAGAAAAATTTTGATCCAATAACATCCTTAGTAAAATTTGGTTGTTTTTTTTTTTTTGAGACCAGTTAAATTTTTATTTTATTACATGTAACGGCTATTTTATGCTTGTGCACAAAACAAAGTATTCCTTTGAAAGTGTCGTTCCCAAACAAAAGGATGGCACAGAGGTAAAATAAAACAAGAGCCACTCTCAGTATGCAGCTTTCATAGGATTTCTTTAATAATAAAATATAGAAAAATCAAACGTTGGCGCATAGCATGGCATAACATTAACATAGTAGATTTGATGATTGCAAGGTCAACTAGCAAAAAGGGAAAGAAAGAAAAACACAGGAAAGGGAAAGGGAAAGGGATAGGGAGAGAGTGTCTATTATTAATGCTTCAACTTCAACCCACGATTCCGCATCTCCCTCCTTTTCTAATTTTGATATTCAAATTTTCCATTAATCAATATTCTTTCTTTATTTCCGACCCTTCAATTGATTTGTGTCTTTTTAGGGTTTGTGTCCCCCATCACCCGCTCTTAAAATTCACCTCTTTTTTCCCATTTATTTTTTTCCTTGCCATGCTGACGGGTGATGGCCCAAATATTCTGCACTTTTCCAAACCGTCAGCAATGAATTTGTAACAGAAAAATGAATTGAATTGAACTCTGAATTTCTTTTTCTTTTTATTTTTCTGGCAGAATCAATATTATTTGTAGATGCTTCTGTCAGATTTTTTGGTTAATTTTTTCTCAGATCATGCTTTTGATCAATTTGGTTCTGGGTTTTGCAAATCCAATTGTTCCTTTTTTATTATTGTTGTTGTTTGATAATAGATAATCTTCTCTGTCTGCATGCACTGCATTGCCCTTTTGAAAGATCTTTCTGGGTTGCGCTGTGCTGAAGAAAAAATTGACTTTTTTGGCCTAAGATTGTGTTATAATTAAAAAATGAAGCTCGTGGTTCGTGTGATTGAGGCAAAAAACTTGGCAACGACGGATTCCAATAGGCTAAGTGATTTGTACGTGCGGGTACAGTTGGGAAAACAAAAGTTCAAAACCAAAGTGGTGAAAAGTTTGAATCCAACGTGGGATGAAAAATTTGCTTTTTGGGTTGACGACCTTAAAGATTCGCTTGTTATCTCTGTGATGGATGAAGATAAGTTCTTTAATTATGACTATGTGGGAAGGCTTAAGGTGCCTATCTCACTTGTTTTTGAAGAGGAAATTAAATCCCTTGATACTGCTTGGTATTCTTTGAAATCCAAAAACAAGAAGTACAAGAACAAGCAATGTGGTATATTGTACTTCTCAAATGAACTCTCCTCAACCTTATCCAATTGTTTTGGGCATTTTTATTTATTTATTTTTACATCTCCCTCCTCCTCTCTCAGTTTGCTAGGTTGTTTATTTTATTATGTGATATTCATGCTGTTGTGATATTGCTTTCATGCTAATGTAGATGACTGATCACAAAATATAATGTCATTTCGTCCAGTTTGAAGGACCATCTGCATCAAATCCTTTTAGAAAATATTGCACTCATGTGAGGATCATGCTATTGAACTTAAATTGTGATAATTGCTTTCCTTTTCTGGACAGGTGAGATTCATTTGAGTATATTCATTTCCCAAAATAATGCCTCTGGGGAGTTAAATGACATTGGTGATCAGTTATTACCTCCAAGAAAATGTCATGATGCAATTACCACTTCTCCTTCAATGTCTTCCACTGGCTTTTCAAACCCGTCTTCTCCTGTAAGAGAAGAAACTACATCTTGCAGTTCTAAGGAGGAGAAATCGTGTACGCAACAAAGATCATTTGCTGGCCGAATTGCTCAAATTTTTAATAAAGGTCCTGATGTGTCTTCAATGTCACCCAGCAGAAGTATTGACTTGGACCAATCTGAAACAAACAGAGCTGTAGTTGGTGAGATCAAGATTGAGGAGGATAAGTCCTCTAATGAGACTTTTGAAGAAACTATGAAAAAAATACAGTCTGCAGATCAGGGAAGTGAAATTCCTAACAATTTATCAGGAGGAGTGCTTATTGATCAATTATATATTGTTGCACCAGAAGACTTGAATGTATTACTATTTTCACCTGATTCTAATTTTCCCAAGTCATTATCAGATGAACAGGGTACTGCAGAGCTGCAAATTTGTCCTTGGAAGTTAGAGAATGGCGGGGAAGCCTTGAAAAGATCACTTACTTACATCAAGGCTGCCACTAAATTAATTAAGGCTGTCAAAGGCTATGAGGACCAGACATATTTAAAAGCTGATGGGAAGAACTTTGCTGTTTTGGGCAGTGTCAGCACCCCAGATGTTATGTATGGCAACACCTTTAGGGTAGAAGTACTTTATGTGATCACACCTGGACCAGAGTTGCCATCAGGGGAACAGTGTTCACGTCTGGTGATATCTTGGCGAATGAATTTTTTACAGAGCACCATGATGAAAGGAATGATAGAAGGTGGAGCTCGGCAAGGTATGAAGGACAGCTTTGATCAGTATGCTAGTTTGTTATGTCAGACTGTAAAGCCTGTTGTCTCAAAGGACCTTGGTTCTAGTAAGGAACAAGCTTTGGCAACATTACGGCCAGAGCCCCAGTCAATCTTGAAGCTGGCAATGCAGTATTTTGCTAACTTCACAGTCTTCACAACATTCTTAATGGTATCATACATGCTTGTCCATATTTGTCTGGCAGCACCTCGCACAATTCAAGGGCTTGAGTTTGTTGGGTTTGACTTACCAGATTCTATTGGTGAATTTGTTGTGTGTATTGTCTTAGTTCTTCAAGGTGAAAGAGTGTTGGGTTTAATCTCACGCTTCTTGCAGGCCAGAGCCAGAGCACGAAAGGGTAATCCCTTAGTTGCCTTTATTTTTTCAATGATCC
The DNA here is from genome assembly GCA_007407185.1 of Glycine tomentella. Lineage (NCBI taxonomy): Eukaryota > Viridiplantae > Streptophyta > Magnoliopsida > Fabales > Fabaceae > Glycine > Glycine tomentella. The sequence goes on along the minus strand of PYAF01003434.1, from coordinate 437,894 downwards.
TTCAATTTGAGAATTTGCTTTATTTTAAACACTCATCTGACTGGGGTGTATATCTCAGAGCAAATGAAAATTATTTTGTCTTTTCTATTGGTCAAAGAATAATGCCTTAAGATAGATAAACAAAATAAGAAGTTGGGGAACGACAGACCCTCCTAAGAAAAACTGAAGGGAAAAAAAGGCAAGTCAAATTGCAGCAACGAGTAATATTTATTTAGCTCAAAAGAAATTTCTATATCCTATGTGTGTGAGTCTGTCAAGGAATGCCTTTTGAAAAAACCATGAACTAAAATGCATTAGGAAAACTTTTACTCTTTCCAATAAAAGATGTGAAGCAATAAATCACTTGTTAAATAGCCACGTTTACACTCTGTCCAAATAAATAATTGAAACATACAAAATTGAATTAGATAAAGCCTTGTGCTTTTGATTGAGAAAGAGCTTCTTAACAGAAAGAGTTAAACCCAAAGGTGAAGAATGGAGTTCATTTTTTGCTCATACACTGCTCTGGATTTTATCAAGTAATGAGAGCTTGTTTTATAAACTTTTACAGCTGTACAAAATAATATAAAACTTAGTATACGAAACTAAAAGAATACGACTAAGGGAAACATCCCTATATATACAAAATGCTCTGAACTATCTGGACAACCCTTTTCATAAAATAATAGAAAATGGTTTATTCCAAAATCGGCATGTTATACGTAGAAAACAACAATTAGTCTTGAACACTATAAATATATAACAAACATTGGGAAATGAAGCTTGATGCAGCTTATATGCATGGAAAAAGAATTGTGTTAAATCTACTGTGTATGACAGGATTAATGATAACCTAAACGTTTCATGGAACCATTAGCTTCCTAGAAGAACTGCTATCACAAGATATGTTTGCAAAAGTATTAACAGGGTATGCGAGTGAATGTAATTCGTGTTTTTTGTTATTAAACTTATATCCTTTTCTTTGTATAAAGGGTAAACTTATATCCTTTTCTTTGTATAAAGGGCACAATATGGGCCTGACAAATGCTAAGGTTGGGGACCTGGAAATTTTCATTCAGTTACTTTTTATTTGAATTAATTGATTTTGCTTTTTTTTTTTTTTATCACCTGATCTGTTGTTTCTTTTTTTGTGGGGAAGCCATGAATTTTTTCTCTCTTGTTTCTTAATTATTTGGCCCTTGTTTACTTTATTTAGTGTGTATATATGCCTTTGCTGAAATAACATTTTTGGGGTACTCCAATATTAGGTAGTGATCATGGAATTAAGGCACAAGGAGAAGGATGGATGCTAACTGTGGCCTTAATTGAAGGAAGCAATTTAGCTACTGTTGATTCTGGTGCATTCTGTGATCCATATGTGGTGTTTACTTGCAATGGGAAAACAAGAACCAGCTCAATTAAGTTCAAGAAATCTGATCCTTTATGGAATGGTGAATATAGTTGAAATCCGATACTTTATCATTAATCTGAACCACCAGTGATCTAACACAAGTCTAATTTCCCCCTATATGTGATCTGGATTATTGTGGACCAGTTTGTTTAAACTTTAAGAATAGCAATTTTAAGAAAAATGCTTTTCAAAAAATCATTTTTTAAAGAAATAGATAGGATTTGCTTCTTCAAAAAAAGCAGAAAACTGCCTAATTTAACAAAGCAATCTAGACAAACACATCAGAAAAGTATAAAATTGGTTATTTTATTAAAAAAGTTTTTTTTTTTTTTTTTTTTTAAATTGAGCTTAAACAAATGGGCCAACTATGAGATAAAGTATTCTTGAGAAAATTGTCTCTTTGCAGAAATTTTTGAATTTGATGCGATGGATGACCCTCCTTCTGTGCTGGATGTGGAAGTTTATGATTTTGATGGACCCTGTGATGAAGCTGCATCTCTTGGACGTGTTGAAATCAATTTCCTTAAAACAAACATCTCAGATCTTGCTGATATATGGGTTTCTCTAGAAGGAAAGTTGACTTTGGCATGTCATCCTAAGTTGCACTTGAAAATTTTTTTGAACAACAGTAGAGGTGGGGATGTTGTAAAACACTACATAAGTAAAATGGAGAAAGAGGTGGGGAAGAAGGTAAGGATCCATCTATGTTGTCAGACATTTGTTTTTATTTTTAATTTCTTTTTGTTCTGTTTTATCACCCTTTTCTGCCTTCTTTTTCTATTTCTATTTACAAAATTGTAGATTAATTTGCGGTCTCCTCAAACAAATTCAGCCTTTCAGAAACTCTTTGGGCTTCCACCTGAGGAATTTCTCATCAATGATTTCACCTGTCATTTGAAAAGAAAAATGCCCTTGCAGGTGTGGTTGGTCTGTTATGTGGTTTTGAAAGCGATGGTCAAGTTCTATTTTGATTTTAACTGGCTCATGTTTCTTTTGTATTTTCTCATTAAGTTGCTGCCAATTGTTCTTGGTAGGGCCGCCTATTTGTTTCAGCAAGAATAATTGGATTTCATGCAAATTTGTTTGGACACAAGACAAAATTTTTCTTGCTTTGGGAGGACATTGAAGACATCCAAATCATTCCTCCTACATTTTCATCGATGGGCAGTCCAATAATTGTCATAACTCTTTGGCCAGGAAGAGGTGTGGATGCAAGGCATGGTGCAAAAACTCAAGATGAAGAAGGCAGACTGAAATTCCGTTTCCAGTCCTTTGTGTCTTTCAATGTTGCAAACAGGTAGACTGGGGACATTTTATGTTATTTTACAGGCTTGCTTCTTCTATATGCTTATCTGCATATCTGCAAGACCACCACAACTTCTGTGTATTTTATTTTTCTGGTCTCTGATTTACCTTTTTTTATTTTCTTTTACCTTGGTAATTTTTAGGTCTATTACAACACCAGCATCATTTTGAATTTAATAAGTGAGGTAGTTTCTGTTGAAAATAATAAGAGTTAATGCACTTAGGTAATAGTAAGTATCACATGATAAGATGCATTTAGTGTTCATGGGAATTAGTATTTAGGAAGTTGCGCCAAATTAATATTAACCTAGGAAATAGTTATATGGATGCCATGTTCTCTTGAATAAGAAAGCATTCTCATTCTGAATTAATATTTGTCTCCTTCTCTCCCCCTCTAAATTCAACAGTTTTGATTGTGAATTTATGTTAAAGATAAAAGATGTCGACATTTCACAATTGCATCTCTTTGGATCAATTCCTATCTTGGTGTTCTAAAGAAAACTACTAGCTTTTATGTATATTTTCCCTTGTTGTAAATTATATGTACTGGAAGAACACAATTATTTTTAATTTTATAGATTAGTTGTTAACTAAATTGATATCCAATTGTAATTTTGTGGAACTAGAAAAATAAAGTGTGAAAGTAATTTGCTTAATGTGCTTATGTGTTTACAAACTTTACATTTCTTTCATTACCCAGTCATACAATATCAAGTTACTTACTAATGGACGAGGAAGAAAAACTATGCTAATTTGTGATTTTTGTTTCATGTTTATCAAGCTTTGGTTTTGTAATTGTTTGTGTAATGCTTTTTTATGAGTATCTGATAATGTTTTCTTCAATCATGTTTGTTTGTCATTTTTTTTAAACTAATGTAGTTGTTTTTCAATTGCCACTACTCTCCAACAAGATTTTGTGTGAAATGTTTTGACCACCTAAAAAAATGCTTTTGTTTTTGGAGGCTTGGTCATCCAAGTTGTCATAAGACACTTTCAAGAAATTAGCTGTGAAATTAATGGTGACAAACTACACTGGAAAAGATATCCTATCCAAGTTGTCATAAGACACTTTCAAGAAATTAGCTGTGAAATTAATGGTGACAAACTACACTGTAAAAGATATCCTATTTTACAAGTCTAAAACTATTCTGGTGCTGATATAGGACTATCATGGCTCTCTGGAAGGCCAGATCCTTGAGTCCCGAGCAAAAGGTCCAGTTAGTTGAAGAAGACTCTGAAACTAAAAGCCTTAGAAGTGAGGAGAGTGGGTCATTCATTGATCTTGGTAATGTCAGCATGTCTGAGGTTCATTCTTGTGCCCTTTCAGTTCCTGTAATCTCTCTCTCCCTCTCTGAAAATTAATGGTTCCTTATTCAATTTTTTGTTCAACTTAACTGATGCTTGTGTTTGATTATAGTTTTTTATCCTTTAATTAATTTAGGCCAGTTTTTTTATGGAGCTATTTAGTGGGGGTGAGTTGGATCGTATGTTCATGGAAAAATCTGGTTGTGTTAATTATTCTTATACCCCATGGGTGTCTGAGAACAGTGATGTATATGGGAGGGCAATATATTACAAATTTGAGAAGCGTATTTCACGTTATAGAGTTGAAGTAACAAGCACTCAGCAGAGATCTCTTTTGGAAGGAAAGGGTTGGCTGTTGCAAGAGGTTATGAACTTCCATGGAGTTCCCCTTGGTGACTTTTTCAATGTAAGCAAGCCAAATTTAGCTTGTTCCTAGGCTTTCTATGGTCTATTTTTTATATCTTTATTTTTTATGCCTTCCCATTTTCGTCATCTTACTGTTAGTGTTTGTCTTCTGTACCATTAACTTTTGTGTCTTCTAAACAATGTTCTACAGCTGCACCTTCACTATCAAATTGAGGATTTGTCCCCAAAGGCTAATAGTTGTAAAGTACAGGTATTGTTTGGAACTGAATGGCTGAAAAGTACGAAACATCAGAAAAGAATTACAAAGAACATCCTAAAAAATCTGCAAGAACGTTTGAAGCTGACATTCAGTCTGGTTGAGAAGGAGTTTTTGTCTAAATAAAGAATGAATCAACATACTGAATATGATCTCGTTCAATTAGGGAAGGTATCTGATATTCTCAAAGCACTATGACAATATAGATTTTGTAGATGTAATTTGGAGCATTCCTTTAACATTTCATCTAAGAAAAACAGTTTCTCAAATTCTAAGTTTTTTTAGATTACTTTTTTCTTGAATAGCATTCAAGAAAATTTTGGATTGCCAAGTATTGCACCGATCAATAAACTAAAATTCAATACTATATACAGTTCTTTCAGAACAAACATTATCCCCATTCTTCAGCTCGGACTGGAATATGATGGCCTCTGAGTAAGGTCCATGTGATTGTGCTAAATATCAGTGGAGCAAGCCTGCTAGTGATGTAATCTAAGCATGAACTCTGGATCTGACTGGTAGATTTTCTTTCAATGGCGATAAAATCACAGGTAGATGATGCTGAAACTGGTATAGCTATAATGATGCTGATTTGCTGCCAAAATTTGTTCTTCAAACCCGATTACTGATTGGAGATATTATTACTAACCGTGCTGTTGTAAATGATTAATTTGACTCTGCAGAAGATACTCAGATTGCATCAGCAGTTGCTACTAGCAGTCCAGATTTGGGTTTGTTGTATATTGTCACTATTCAGCTGATAAGTCGGCTTCTTCTTAACGATTAACGAAGGTCCAGTATCATGTGGCATGGCTACTGTTGTCTTTGCTTCCAAGGTTTAGTTGACAAAATGTTAACTCGGTCATTGTAAGAGAAGTTTTGATTGTAGTAAACAATTTTGGGGCTTGATTACTTCATGAAGTATATATCTCACATTTCCTAGTAAACTGTTTTTTAAAAGCACAATATCTTGGGTGAATCGCACCCATCAGCTTAGAAATGTGTCTCCTTGATAAAAAAAATGGATCTTGCCCTCTTAAAGTCTTGCAAAAACACACACATAGAATAAGTATGCTATACGTTGATAGAATTGAGTGTATCTGTAACTTTCTACATATAGTCAACTTCTAATATAATATGGTAAACAGAAGAAGACTAAAACAAGAGTGCGGGGGTAATGTTTTCTATAAAAAAATGATATGTTGAACTTAATCAATAATGAAATAATTTATAATAGTTAATAGGTATTTCTTTACTAATATTAGTTATTAGTTCGTTATTATATCCATTAATTGGAGATGATCGAAAGAAGAAGAAAAAATAATCGCGAGGTTTTATTTTTTTACTGGCATTGAGAGAATTACGTGCAGCATTGTAACAGATCTGGCTCTTTGCTTTGTGGTTTTGCTTTCTGCACCTCCAACTTGTTTCATGCACTCTTTTCCTAATGTTTTTTTTTAATCTTACGAATTGGTCATTCTAAAAGTCAAAATCGGTAATCATTTCAGAATGTAAAATTACATTTCGGATTGGTCAAAGAAAAAAACGTACAGAAAACAACCACCTTGTTTTTTTCTTTAGTTTTACGTCATCTAAAACCCTATGGGGTACTTTATTAAAATTCATCCTATGATTTTTTTTTTTTTTGAAATTTGGTCTGGGAGTTTTGTTTTAATTGTTTTGTGTATGCATAGTAATCACTTGTAGTAAAATCCATCTAAAACCCTATAGGGTACTCAATTATATAGTAGTAATCACGCATCCACAGTCACAATCTCAAACTAACTTTAACAGCATAGTCGTGGAAGGGTTTCTATTGGTCGGCCATCCACCAAAACCAATACTGAACGTCTCATTAATGTATAACCATTTTCGAGTTTACAACGGTATAAGAATTTTTAAAGAATTGGTGTTCTCATTGTTGTATATAGGATAGGGTGAGGATTAAGTTGAAGAGCTATTTCTGGACGTACAGTACCTTTTGGATATTAGATTGAAAATACTTAATGTATAAAATTTAAAACTGAATATCACCGAATCACGTAAGGACTTCATGCATGGGGGAAATAACCTACTGCCATCCTTGATTAAATGGTAGAGACATGCGTTGGGTGCATAGATGGGTTTGTTTTCTTATTTTCTTGTTTCATGTAATTAGGTCATATTGAACTTGAAAATCTCATACCGAACGAGATTTTATTTCCAATACTGAATATTGGTTTCTTAGAAAGTCATATATATAATTGATTTGGGATCTTCCCCTGGTAAGTTTGTTTCATATGAACTATTGATTAAGTATTTACCGGTTAGCTTTGATGTGGTTCAGTGTTTACCTTTTGCTGTTGCATACGTGCTCTCGAGTGTTTGGGAATCATAACAATGGACTGGAGCTTTGACCAATGTTGTGTACTCAGCAAGTGCACCGGTCGCTCAAGTAATAAAGTGATAAGAGAGTTATTGTTCTCATGAGGATTGTTTGACCAATTAAATCATAAATCGTATCCTTAGGTTGGATGACAAAAGGTATGAGAGAAATATGTTGTTGTGTGTATAAATTAAAGGCGAAACATAAACATAAAGCATTATATACAGGATAGGTAGTGGTTGTACCAAACGTAACCTAAGGTAGCTAGAAAACCCACATTCAACACTCCTAGCATTCTTGCATAGATTGTTTGCAACATTCATCTACACTAGCTACTCAATCATGCATCCTCATTCAATAATGGTTAAGCCCTAATCCCTTAGTGATTTTAACCCTTTAACCCCTTTCAATACACTAATCCCTTAGTGGCATTTATTAGGTTAAGCATTAAGTGATACACTAGAAGATTGCAAGCCTACATCCTTATCCCTAGGTGAGGTAGAGCAAGTCACCACACTTGGTTCCAAGACTAGAGCCCCAATATTCCTATTGTGAACCCTAGCTCTAAGCTCTTACCTAGGTTGATCAAGTCTAAGAAATAGATGAAGAGATTCAAGCAAAGTGTAATGAAATAACATAACATTAATGAACATTAAATACAACCCAATCCAAATGGAAGTTACATTAAATGCTTGCCCTAAATACAAAAGGAAACTAACCAAACCTAGTCAAGGCTGGCCTTGGTACAACAAAAAGAAGCATGGTTGTTGAGATGTAAGCAAGGAGAGGAAGGGGAATAGGGAAGAATCCTTTTCCCTTCACACCCAAGCCCTAGCTAAGCTTCCAAGCCTTTTTCTTCTCCTTTGGTGATGAATTTTCGTCCAAAAGATCCCCAAAACTGAAGTGGCTTCTGCTATTTATACTTGGGTAAGTGAAATCCCAAGTTTGGCCTTTGACATCTTTTCAGAACTACAGAATTGAGTTCCCGCGCGGATCGCGCAGCCTGTGACGCGGATCGCGCCATGTCTTTAACTTTGGCGCTGACCGCGTGGGAAGTGGCGCGGATCGCGCCATGTTCTTGAATGGATGGCGCTCCTGGTGCGGGCTTGGCGCTGACGGCGCCAGGTTCCAGAGACTCTGGCGTGAATGGCGCTGTGATTGGCGCTGGTGGCGCCACATTTCCCAGCTGGCGCTGGTTCTGGCGCGGATCGTGCCACAGCCTCCCTTCTGCTTTTCTGCTGCTCTTTTGCTTAGCTTTACCTGCCAATTACTTCAATCTTGACCAAATATATCATTTAAAGCATATGAGTCACATTCATACCAATTGGAAACTTTTTATCATATAAAATGATGCATTTAATGACCTAATTGAACTTGGAAACATCAGGTGCTAGGCACATATCAACCAACCAATAGGCATTTGTTTTAACAAGATTATGTGAAACAAATTAATGTCCTTATATTATATTTTGGTATTTGAATGTAACAAATAAACTTATTCATTTCATGATCACGATTTAGGTTCATACACTTTTCTTATGCATATACTGTAGCTTACATTTGATAATTTATAGCTTCTAGGATTTGTGTAGTTTTAATATATGTGCTTAAAGTCATTATATCGTAGTGTCTATTTAACAATAAATACCATACACTAGTCACGAGGCTTTTTTTGCGTGTATGTGTTTAGAGATATATTATGTGAAGGAGCTGAAAATATCCTAGATATAAGATAATATATTTTTAATTCTAAACAATATTATAAAGATTTGAAACAAATTAAAAAATTAAAAGATAAATAAAATTATTCTTTTCTTAAACCTAAAGATAAAAGATATATCTTTCTCAACACCTAGTACTTTTGCAAGCAAGCTAAGACAAGCCAAGAAATTAAATCAAGTTTCTATTGGAAGATGTTCTCCCTTTTCTTCTCCACCTATTCACTTTTATTTCCTTCAATATCAAGTATTAGATGCTTTGTAGAGTATTTTAAGTAGTGGATAGTTACTACATTTTAATTCATCCCTATAACAAATAAAAATAACATATCTACTCACAGTGAGTTCAGGGAAATTTGGAAAAGTATTCCATGATTGCAGGAGGTATCTTCCCACAGCCCACCGGTTCCCAAAGTTATGTTTGCATAATTGATTCCTCAGCAGCAACCAGCAAGATCCATTAGAATCCCGTCATGGGGAAAACTTTCGTAAAAAAGTGTTTTTTTTTTTTTTTTAATCATGGTTTGGACTGGACCAAATCGGCTAGTATGATTGCTAAACCATAAAATCTAGCTTTGATTCAATGTCATAACCATTTTTCATGGTTAATTTGGTCAAAAAATGGGTTAGGCAGGGTTAAACTGAGTTGTATGATACGGTTTTATTATACAATATGTTAGTTTAATACATAAAAAAACCAAATATAACAATAAATTATATACATAGAATTTAATGTCTTTTCATTAAAAAATGAGTACTTGGAGAGAATGTGAGAATGAATGATATTTTAAAAGTGAGTTGAGATTAATATATAGGTGTATTCTCTCATTATTCCGAACATCTTTAAATTCATTTCATGATATGATAGTACGAAACATGAGTTTGGTTTTGGCAAACATTAAATCACGGCTAGTGTGGGAATCTACTATTTTCCAATTTCCCCTAAACAGTGAAAGTTAAGCCATCCAAACCAAACGGGCTAGCAAGGGTTGATTTATGTCACTCTTGAAGGGCATATTTGATGGCTTTTTTCAATCATATAAATCATAATCACCAATGGAATAATTATCATCCATGCGTTCCTAAAACAAAATACTTTTAATAGCTTTTCTTATTTTTATTTTTATTTATTGAATTATATTTTCTTATCTGAGAACTTAAAAGAAATGAACAATATGGTTGAAAATATATTATATATACACCATAGCTCATTCGCATTTCAGGTGTAATGCAGTGTGTTTATGCCAATTTGGTTTTGTATAAATTTGCATGCATTGTGGATGAGAATTTGTAATGATTAGTTTAAACTACATGGTTTTCATTTTTTAAGTAAAAAGTACAGTCATGTTTTTAATTTGAATAAATATCAGAGAGAAATATCTTATGAATATAAACAGTTACAATTTAAAGTATAAATTTAAAGTGTTTAAAAAATCAGTGACATGAAGTGTTTAAAAAATTAGATTAATTAAAATAAAGTATAAATAGTGGTTTTTTATCGACTAAAATAATAAATACTGCAAAAAGATCAAAACTATAAATTTAAAGTGTTTAAAAAATTAGATCAATTAAAGATGATTTGAACATCAGTGACATGAAGTGTAAATAAATAAAAAGATATTAAAAAAAGAAAATATTTACTGTAATAAAAT
>PYAF01003434.1:416779-427437 GCA_007407185.1 Glycine tomentella | reverse complement strand
ATTTTAAAAGATAAATAACATATATAAACTCAATACTTATTTTATAGAGTGATTTATTTTAAAATATTTTTTAAAAGTATGTTATTTATTTATACATTAATTAATGTGTACATGCATATAATTTTTCATTTTTGTTCATTGGATGACTTTTTAATAATAAAAAATTAAACCAAATCGTATCATGGGCATTCTTACATTTTTTATTTATAAAAATCAAAAATAAATATTATGAAATTTATAATAATTTACCTCATGTTTAACTAATTAAACTAGATATATATATTAATCAACACTCCTTATTTTATAGATAACGAAGAGGTAAATTAGCGTTATTAGTTTTTCTCTCTGAAATCACTTATTATATATGCTTCTCAGACAGTATCTTGAAATACATGGGGATATCTCACGAAAAGTGATTTGAAATTAAGAACAAAACGTGGTTAGCTTTATAAATAGGAGCTGAACGGAATAAGTAGGATATGAAATATTATTTTGTCCTTGTTTGTAAAATAATACACAATATCTGACAAAGTTGTAAATGCAGGATATGCAACAAGATTCTTGGACAAGGGAACCAAATAGGACCAATGCATTCAATGAAGCCCATGAGTCAAACAAATAGAACCAAAATGTAGGGAAATTTTTTGGGGAAGAGCTAAGCTTGACTGCTGAAACGTGGAATGGAATGGGTAGTAGTAGGTCCAATGTGATGGAGAATGAATTGACTACGCCCATTTTCAAGCAAAGGATTTCCAACCCATACTTATTACGCACTGCTACTGGATTCACATATACACACTCGCATGTCTTTGCCATTATTCATCATGTCTAGACCAATTTATGTTTCATGCTTGCACCAGCTCAAAAGCCACGCATGCCCATCATTCATACGTGAAGACCTGCTTTCTTAAATCTCAAGTTTTCAACCCCCACTTCACTAACCCAGACATAATCATAACTAAATTAACCGCTTTTGTAACAAATTTTCCTCGTTACGATAAACACATCTATGTCTGCATCCTTATCAAAGGCAATAATTTACGTCTAAATAATAGCTAGCCTCTTCATGACTGTTCTTCTTTTACTGTATACTAGTACTAGTATTTATATTGTGACACAAAATTTACTGCAATTTGCTATAAAAAAAAAAAAATGTATTGGTAAGCTATAGGAGTATAGAGCGCGTCTAGCTAGTAGCTTGAAAAAAGTAAGTTAGGTGTAGTGACTCGCTACCTTTTAAATTAGCAACCAAAAAAATGGTGGCGAGTCATTTCCTTTGTCCTACTTGAATAACTTCTACCTTCTTTTTAAGTCACTTCGATACTTCCACAATCTGAATTGGATTCAAAATCATACGTATAATTCTTTCCCTCTTCTGAATTCCTCAATTTGTTTTTTATTTTAAGAAATTAAAGTGTGAGGAGGAGGCAAAATTAGACAATTTTATTTATGACAAGTTACGATAATTAATGTATACGCATGCATAATGTTGTGATATGGTCATAATTTTCAGTTTTATTAAATTGACATTATATAAAATTAGTTGGAAAAAAAACAAACAAACGTAGTTAAAGAAAATAGTGACAACAATTTTTTAGGGGAAGGGGTGGTAGTCATATCTTGAAAGTTCATGAAGAAAAAAAATAATAATTATATATATTAAAGGATAATTTATGAATAAAAAATATATACATCAAAGAAAAATAATTATCTTTATTAATGATCATATATATTAATTATGTCTCGATCATATATTTTAGTATATCTTACTACAGCTTCACTTGATGTAACAAAAAGTTCGAAATTGCCCTTTCTCAAAGACATGATAAGGTAATCAACGGATTTAAAACCTACGGGTAGGAAGATCTCTTCTCGGGCATAAATTAAGAAATCTAACCAAGAAAAAAAGTGAATAATGTGAGACAGCTAGTTGATTGAGTATTAACTCGAAAAAAGTTTGAGTATTACATCAAAAGTCGGGCAGTTTCTTTCGTCCCTTTAAAATTTGAATAATACATATATATCCACAACATGACTCAATAAATCACGAATAAAGATATATTTAGAAAGTTTTCCTTTTATAAACTTTTATCATGATGCAAGGGGAAATATATATATATGGCTGATGAGAAAGGTTATGACGCCAAAAAGCACATCAATTAAAGTTCTGCACACAAAATGAACAAAATGTATTGGCATCGGACTGTCACAAGACGACTATCTTCATGTAAAGGCACATGGTCGGCTTTACTTTTTCCCTCCTAAAGATTAGTTTGGATACTCAAAATAAAAACAAAATCTAATTAAGCAACCCGAAAGAAAATGATGATAAAGATCTCTATGATCATGATCATGTTATTGAGATCATGATAGTCATCATGACCATCGTCATCTCCTAGTCATAGCATCATTTGGGTAGGACCACTAAGGAAATTAATTGCTTTGAACTTATTTTACATATACATGTTGATATATAGACACATGAAGTGTTATTTATGTACATTTGTTTCTAGGTGTTTAAGATTGACACCAATAGATATCAAACTTAACCCATTGTTTTATCTTCCTAGCTAGCAGCTTATTCTATTAGAGGCTATTAAATCATAAATAGTTAGGACATGTTGGTTGAGGCAAAGGGATTGAATGGATTGGTGGGGTTGCTTGTGAATGACAGAGAATCATCTGGATCCCCAAAGGGTTAACAAGAAGATTGACGCACGAGTGAATGAACAGGAACTTAGAGACCAAGGGTACACGCATGAAGAATTAAGCAAAATGAAAGGGTGACACGGAGGATGAAGAGAAGTGCTTGTCTGTGTTTGGCCTCCAAAACAACCAACACACAAGTCAGACCAATACCATAATCCGGAAGATATAACCAACGGCATAGGGCACGACACGTGGTCGATATGCATATAAACACCATTGGACTAATAGAAGAATATTCGCCAATACTGTATAATATGGTTCACAAATAATCATATTTTTAAGTATGGGATTAGATTCGATCAATGTATAAAAAATAGATCAATTCTTATATATTTTTATTTAATTATTTTCACTTTAAATACTAATGAAAAAGAATTGAGTAGATAGAAAATTAAAATTAAAATAATTGACAAATTTAATATAATTAACTAAATTAATTATTTTTTAAAATGATACAATTTAATTAAAATAATTTTATAATTAGAAATTGAAAGAGTAATATTTTAAAGAATTGATTTTTAACTCTTAGTTTGAAATATAAAATAGAATAATGCCTCAAGCAAGGATTAGTGGGGGGAAGGATGATGAGGAATGCATAGAGGATCTTTTATCTATGCAGAGACTTGGCCCCACACAAGCTTCTTTTCAATTAGTATAGGAGCACTCCAAAGTCATAGCCCACTTGCACTGCATGCTTTTAGTAATTCAATCATAGAGCACCAATTCTCAAGCTGTTGGGTGAAGAAGGAAAAGACACTGCTTCCTCCTTTATTTATTTTCATTTTTTTCCCCCTCTTCTATTCCATTCTATTTACTATTCAATGAACTTATCACGGCATGCTTTTGATACATTACCATGTTGACTAATCCCAACGAACCACTCCTTCTCTCTCTCTTTTCTCCCTGTACCCCGTAACACTTGGTTAGGAGACATTTGTGGTACTCATTTTTCTTTAGTTGGTGTCTCCCTGGCTGTTTCTAACCGAAGCATAATTTACAGACACACCCTATTCCCCCGTCTCTCTCTCTCTCTCTCTCTCTGAGGATTACTTGCATAACACTACTGCTAAAGCACTCAACTTTCAGCTTCGCATGTTCATGTACGTGGGTTCTAGGCCACTGTATCTCTCTAGCTTTACTTCGGTTACTGATGCTGTTTCATCTACTTTCTTCAATTTGTACACTACAGCTACTTCTAAACTATGCAGCCTTTTCAATTGTAAACCTTTTTCTCAGTAACACCAATAATATAGCAACAGGTATGTTCTCTTCTTGCTTCACTCTTTTAAATTCTCGAGACATTTCCAATTCCTTTCTTTGGTGTTTGATGTAATTTTTTATTGTCAGTGTAGAGTATATGTAAGAGACATGAATATATATGTGATACGGTATAAGTTAGTATTTAATTAAAGCATTATGTTTTGACTTATCACTCCTTAATCAATTAAAAGCTTAAAGTTGCTTTTTCATTTAGTTTTAAAGATGAAGAATACTTTTGCCAAAGGGTAATAAAAATTTTATGAAAAAGGAATACACTGTAGGTTCTGCTTAAAAACTTCCAAAAGAAAAGGGACAAAAGTAAATGATAAAAACCTTGTAGTGGGGATGACAGAGGGTAACTGCAGAGAATTAATTATGAATTACAGATGAAGAGAACGTCCACATAAATGGCAAAACACTTTATTGAATGCCATCAAAGATTATAAAAATAGATTACATTGATTCAGCATAGAGCAAAGTTAGCTGACATTAACCATACACTTTTCTGAATTTTAGTTTTCATGGGATTAGGATCTGTGAGAATTGCCTATATGAAAAAGGTGCCATGGCTAGGCTTCGAATGCAATCTTATTTGGAAGAAAAACATGAATTGTTTCTCATTCCTCTGTCTAGTTGAAAGCAATAATAATAAGTGCCATGCCACAAAAACTGGTTTTTTACTTTTTGCTTTACCACCATTTGTCTGTCAAAGCGCAGACCATGCTGCATGTCAGATTTTAACCAATGAACAGTGGGAACAGCCTAGCTGTAATACCAAATTTTAATCTATAAAAAATGATTTTAGATTCTCCTTCCCCTATTTATTTCCACTGCATTATTTCCCCTACTTATTATTATACAATTTTAGTTTCACATATTTTAATTGTGACAATTGGTCTTCATGTTTTCTCTCATTTACAATCATATCCTTCCATCCTAATTTCATCTCATATTTAACACTCATTAATTTATTCAAAATGGAAAGACATTACTTTCTTTGTTTATTATTGTCATAAAAATAATAATTTACCAACAAGTATTATCAATTAAATGAATACAGTTAGAGAACTCTTTTATGCAAATTACAATTCAAATATTATGTGTGTTTTTAGCCGGAATTTTAGTTACTATTATGCCATGTCCAGTTTGTCACATCCATGAAATATTAGATGAAATCAAAATGAACAAACCTAATTGTAAATAGAGAAAATTTAAAAGGTTTTATTGAGATATGAAAGATTAAAATCGTATCATAATATTTGAGGTTTAAAAATATAATTAAGTATTTTTAATAATTTAAAATTTGAATCAAATCTCAAACAAAACGCGAATGCTAGGATAGCTTTATGAAATAAATTGTACTGTACTCTTTCAGTAATTCCTGACTAAAATTGAAAAGAAAAGAGAAACAAATTGAAGAAAGGAGAAGAGGTTGGGTTCCACCTTTCTTGATTCCTATATGCTTAATGGGGAATAAGATAATTGAGACAACCATAGCAATGGACCAGTACTCTAGGTCTATTATAGGTTTAAACTGGAAAAAAAAAGTACATTGGTTAATATATCAAAATTCTCTAGAGACACGGCGAAAGTGACTTAACAAAGTAGCCACGCAAGAAATTATCAGTATTATTTGCCTTCGGTGAGGAAGCTTTTGGTAACATTAGTTTTTAGCCAGGTGCATCACTTTCTCTCGGATGTTCATATCATTGTCTGGACAATCAAAGCCACGTATTTTTATATATATGGAATCAAAAGTATATCTTCTAAAGAGATTGGTTGGGGTGTGTATTAGTACATATCTGTTTCGGATTTATATACATACTCTACTTTAGAGCCAAATCTGAGCCACTGTAATGTAAAAGCTCGAATCATTTATGTTGGCTCACCTAACACTCAATTCCCAACTTCCAAACATGGCATAAACATGCTTTACCACCCTCCATTCTCTGGCAAAGCCCCAACCGTCAAGGTAATCATATATGTTTATGCATGCTCAGTGCATTTTCTGCCGTGGTGCTGCTTCTTTCTTCATTTGCTATTATTATTGTGTGGGGTTGAATGAGTATTCAATACCCAAAATATTTGCTACTGGCTCCATTCTACTTTAGAGTATTGTTTGAGTCTTTCTATGACACGAATTTAAAGAAAGGGAAATGGTAACCAGTTTTTCAAAGTTAACAAACTTAAAATATAAATATTTTTTTTGAAAAATAAAAAATATGCATTGCTTATAATTATTTTTGTATTCTTCTATGATTTTTACCATGAATGTTTTTCCTTCTTAAAATATTAACTAATGCTGTATAGATACAATATCATGAGTATTTTTAACCCAAATTAATTAATTGAGATCGGTGATAAATGAACTCAATGATATATACGAGAAGGTTGAAAAAAAAAAAAGATAAACGAAAAAAAAGAGAAAAGAAAGAGGGGGGATAAAGAGGAAAAGACTAAAAAAAATCATTTAACCCTTCAACGTGTCCTAAAACACGTCAATCTATATCTCATTCTATTAAATTTTATTTAACTACCTTTTTCCAAATAAATTTTGGCCTACCTATACTTCTCTTTGTGTTGAACTCTAGGAAACAAACTTTTGTTTTTAGGAAAACATCTAGGAATTGTCCTACTTAGGCCACCTTAATTTATTTTCTCTCATCTTTTCACTCACGGATACTACTATTACCACAAGTGCACAATACACTTATGCTTCGTTTGGATGGAGTATTTTAAAATTTCAGGAAATTTAAAATTTAGGGAAATTAAAATGCATCAATTAAAATTTTTGTATTTTTAAAATTTTGTGTTTGGAAAAAGAAATTGAATTTCTTCATTTTTAAAATTTTAAACTTCATCCACGGAAAAAACACGTAAGGTGGGTGGTGTCGTGAGAGTAGCGGAGGTCGAAGTAAGTCGGTGATTGAGACGGAGCAAAAAATTATGCATTTAGAGCTTCTAAAAAAGAAGATAATTTCAATTTCTCACATTTTAGAGGGAAATTCAAATTCCACATTTTTAGTTGTTTAAAATTCTGTTTTAAAATTCCAAAAATTTAAATTCTGCATATAAAAGTATCCAAACAGTGAATTTTAAATTGAAGAATTTTAAATCCCCTAATAAATTACTTTCCCCAATTAAAATTTTCTATCCAAACACACTCTTAAAGAAATTATTGTAGCCAGGTATCTAAGTCATGCAAGGATATTATGGTAAGAGTCAACGTTTTAACATAATTAATAATTATAAGTAACACTTTCCCAATTTCAGCTCCCTTTTATTATTATACTCTATAATTTTGGGACAAAAACTAATCGTTAATTCGCTATTATCGTATTCGATCGTATGATTAACGTAAGAATATCTGCCAACGTTTACCAAATTTTCATGTTGTTCAGTTTGTGTTACATGTGTCAGGGACTGAACTGGAGAGGCAGAAAAATCTGAACCCTGATGTTAGTCATGAGAGTTTTCCGCATTCGCAAGACTTCTAGTAAACTTCACCTACAACTCTATTATACTTCAACGGTTGAAGCAACTTCCAAAGGTATACCATAGAATAGAGTGACAGAAGTGCATGCCATTCTGCAAGAACTCTCAAAGCAATTGTTACGGCATAAACTGGAATATGGTAGTTTATTTTTTTCTTCCTCTTTAATATGTGGAGGACATCATCTTCAATGAATTGAAGGGCTTTCAGGATTGTATATAAAAATCAATGAGGTTGGAAGTGGCAAAACTTGAGGTAAAGTCTTGTTGCAAAATTCTCTTTCTCCTTTATTTAGTGTTTTTTTCTCATTCATAACCGACACAGCGACCAGGATAGGATATTATGTCATATTCTTCTACCTTCATGTATAGTGATTTCTGATTTCCTTGTGCTTCATCCCTTTGCTTGAAATGAAGAAATCTAAGTTGGTGCTTCAGTATTTTGCTGTTTCATGGTCATGCATCATGACATAACCCACTGGATTTAGTTCTGAGAGGGTTACATCAATGCCTTCTGCTCTTCCTCTCTTTCTCTACGACTTTATGAGATTGAGATCTATTGTAGCGTCGTTCAAGGTGCAGTCTTCTGAACTTGCAGGTTTTAAAGAGATTTTTTTCTTGACGATTTGGTATTCATAACAACAAATAAAAATGAAGTTCATGAAACTTGGAACAAAGGCAGATACTTTCTACACTGAACAAGCTACCAGGTATTTTACACTTTGCAGCAACCCTTTGGTAAAAAAATCTACATACAACTTTTTTACAAACTAACATGTATTTTCATAATGCAGGACTCTGATATCAGAGATAGTTGCAGACCTTGTGATACAGATCAATGATATTACTTATATGTTACACAAGGTATTGGGCTTTGAATGAAAAGGCTGTGGTGTGTGTGAAAAGATAAATCCAAATTTAATCATTGGTTCATCTATAATTCTGCTGTTTTTAGCTGCAGTTTCCGCTTCTTCCAAAATGTGGCCTCCTACAAAGGCTTTGCTATGATACAAGTGATTCTGAGAGTGTCTCTCTAGAGCTTCATGATATACCTGGAGGAGAAGACGCTTTTGAACTCTGTGCCAAGTTTTGTTACGGAATTGCAATCAACATAAGTGCCCATAACTTTGTATCCGCTCTCTGTGCTGCCAAGTTCCTTAGAATGAATGATTCCATTGAGAAGGGAAACTTTGTAGGCAAACTTGAGTCTTTCTTCAACTCATGCATTCTTGAAGGTTGGAAGGATTCCATTGCAACGCTTCAAACTACTGCTACGTTGCCAGAGTGGTCTGAGAATCTTGGTATTGTTAGAAAGTGCATTGATTCAATTATTGAGAAAATTCTCACGCCCCCACCACAGGTCAAGAACTCAGATCCATCAAACTTTCTTACGTTTCTGTGACTTTTTTAATATAATTTTTTTTAGCTTATAAACGATGATTCTGTTCAGGTCAAATGGTCCTACACCTACACCAGGCCAGGATACACAAAAAAACAGCACCACTCTGTGCCAAAGGATTGGTGGACGGAGGATGTTTCTGATCTTGACATAGATCTTTTCAGGTGCATAATCATGGCTATTAGATCAACCTATGTGCTCCCTCCGCAGCTTATTGGAGAAGCTTTGCATGTCTATGCCTGCCGGTGGCTACCGGGCCTCACGAAGATAAAAAGTTCTGGCAGTTCAGCATCTCACACAGAAGAATCTAAGGAGAAAAACCGGAAAATTCTTGAAACAATTGTGAGCATGATTCCTGCCGATAGAGGGTCTGTTTCGGTTGGCTTCTTGTTTAGGCTTCTCAGCATTTCAATTCACCTTGGTGTCTCATCGGTCACAAAAACAGAACTAATAAGAAGAGCCAGCCTACAGTTTGAAGAGGCAACAGTGAGTGACCTACTTTACCCTTCAACATCCTCTTCTGACCAGAATTATTATGATACAGAGTTGGTTCTAGCAGTGTTGGAAACTTTCTTGAAGCTTTGGAAAAGAATGTCGCCTGGGGCTGTGGATAACAGTTACTTTTTGAGATCAATCAGAAATGTTGGCAAGCTCATCGATTCCTATCTTCAAGTGGTCGCAAGGGATGACAACATGCAGGTATCAAAGTTTGTGTCTCTTGCTGAAACTGTGCCCAGTATTGCCCGGGAAGATCATGATGATCTCTACCAATCAATTAACATCTATCTTAAGGTGAACTACCCATATAACACCTGCAGTCACTTGTTTAATTTTCGTCGTCCCTTGCTTAAATGCTGGAATATTTCACGTGGAAAAAAAAAATGACAACCGCTACTAAGAAAATACCATTTACTAACGGATATAAGGATTACTTCCCTTAATATAATTTTTGTTTAACAAAAATTATATTTATGTACAAATATTATAAGTCCATGTATGAGTGTAAAGTGTGAGCGAAGAACTTCATGTTTGATTAATGCCTAAAGCTTTGAATTAGATGTGATGTCAAGTTTGTTAATATAGTTGGCCTGTGATCTATAGACAATGATCTCTCCAAGGCAACATATCAGCAAAAAGAGAGTCACTCCTCGAGGGAGAGATTGTTAGAATGCATGTGAGTCAAAAAGTTGTTGATCAATATATAAGTGAAAAAGACTAGCAAGCACTTGTGTAGTTAATTTGTGCCCTCCTTATCTATGTAACAGTTTGCATGAACAGTATCATATATTTTACTAACATTTAATTAGCTAAAAGTACATACTGATTTTGTATACTTGACCAAAAATATTTTGTAGTACAGTGTATAATATTATTTAGCTTATTATGTTCCAAAGACTATACCAAGGGAAGCCAATTCAGTGGCCAGTTTTTATATATTCTTTGGTTTATCTTTATGGTGCATTTATGCTGTAATTTAAGTTATATACTGAACAGGTACATCCTGACCTGAGCAAGGCAGACAAGAAGCGCCTGTGTGGGATTCTAGACTGCCAAAGATTGTCACCAGAAGTGCGTGCCCATGCAGTAAAAAATGAGCTTCTGCCATTAAGAACCGTAGTGCAACTTCTCTATTTTGAACAAGACAAAGGCTCTAAGGCAACCACAAGTCACAAACTGCCAAAGCCACATGAGATACTTCTGGGAGCAAAACATAGACCAGCTACAGCTACAACTAAAGAAGAATTCAATAGAGAAGAAATTAGAGAAAGGGACCACCACAAAACTAAAAGATCAGATG